>JAPYYA010001722.1:0-14846 GCA_028533165.1 Leontopithecus rosalia | reverse complement strand
GGGGATCAGGGAGCTGTTTGAGGAGACGATCTGTACTTTTTAGGAGCTCAAGTGCTGATCTGTGAGCTCCGTTGTTCATTCAGTGTTACTAGGCAAGTACATTTAAGTCTGTTGTGGCAGAACTCATGAAACCGGTTTTTTTTGCTGTTTTTGTAAGACTTTCTTAACAGAGGAAGTGGTGGTTTGGTTTACATTTTGGCATAAATATCTCACTTGTGAACTGGCATTTGAGTATCCCTGTCCTAAAGGTCTTTTTTGCTTATGGCCTTTCCCATATTTTATTCTTTTTATACAGTTTCAAATTTTATTTTATTGTTTATTTTGTTCCACAATTTTAAATTGACAAATAATTGCCTATATTTATGGAGTACAATGTGATGTTTTGTTCTAAGAATAACAGTAGAAAGATTCAATCAAGCTAATATATGTATCACCTCACTAACTTACTATTTTTTTTTCTGTGAGAATATTTGACAATTGATTCTTTCAGTAATTTTGAAATACATAATACTTGATTATCAGTCCTGGTCACCATGTCATGCAATAGTGCAATAGATGGCTAAAATTTATTCCTCCTTTCTGAGATTTTGTATACTTTGATTAATACCTTACCTTTTCCCAACTTCTCCTCAACCCAGCTTTCTAGTCTCTGTTTTTATGGGATTGACTTTTTAGATTCTACACATAAGTAAGATCACACAGTATTTATTTGTCTTTCTTTGTCTGTTTTCTTTTGCTTAGCAAAATCTCCTTCAGTTCCTTTCATGTTGTCAGAAATAACAGAATTGTAAATTGTAAATTGTTGGCTTTGTAAGATGAATGTGCAAATATTTTATTCTCCCAGTATTTGGAAGAGTTTGAGAAGGATTGGTATTAGTTTGGATTAAACATTTGGTAAAATTCAGCAGTGAAGACACAATGAAGCTTTTCTTTGAAGGGTAACTGATTACTGATGTAAACTCCTTACTTATTATTTGTCTGTTCAGATTTTGTGTTTCTTCCTGATTCAGTGGTAGGTTGCAATGTTTTTAGGATTTCATTCATTTATTTTAGATTATCTAATTTGGTGATATATAGTAGTTCATAATAGTTTCTTATGATCCCTTTTGTTTTTGTGGTATCAGTTGTAATATTTCCTAATTTTGCTTATTTGTGTCATCTCTGTTTTGTTAGTATAGCTAACAATTGGTTGGTTTTGTCTTTTCAAAAAACTGTATTTTAGTTTTGTTTGTATTGTCTATTTTTTTCTGGTTCTATTGTGTTTAATTTCTGTTCTGATCTTTGTTGTTCCATTTCCTCTGCTAAGTTTGTACTTACTATCTTCTTTGAGGTGTAATGTAAAGTTATTTTTCAGGTTTTTTTTTTTCTTTTCATGTAGGTGTATGTATTGCTATAATACCCTTTCTGGATTTCTTTTGCTGCATTCCGTAAGTTTTGATATGTTGTGTTTCCGTTTTTGTTTGTATCAAGGTATTCTTAAAGTTTTTGTTTAATTTCTCCTTTGAGCCCATGGTTATTCAGGAACATGTTATTTAATTTTCACATATTTGTGAGTTTTTCAACATTTTTCCCATTATTAATATGTGGTTTCATGCCATTGTGATAAGAAAAAGTACTCATATGATTTCAATCTTTGTAAATTTTTTAAGACTTGTGGCCTTGTTTACCCTGGAGAGTGTTCCATGTGCACTTGAGAAGAATATGTATTCTCTTAGATATTTCGTTCTTATTATAGCAGTCTAAGCAGCCATTTTAAAAACATGAAGTAGATCTTGTCAAAATGTCCCAGTGGCTTTAAGTATTACTTAAAGTACAATCTAGTCCTTAAATGACCTTCATGATTTATGTATTCTGTCTTTCCTATTTTCTCTCTGAATTTCATTCTTTCTCTCTCCCTCTTGCTCACTGCTTTCTAGCTGAATGGGTCTATATTTTCCTGAAACATGCCAGAGAAGTTCCCTCACTTGGGCTTTTGCATTTGCCATTTCCTATGCCTGGCATATGTTCTCCAAGGCAGGCATAAGTCTCACTTTCTTTTGTCTTTTCACATCTTTGCTTAGATGTTACCAAAGATGTCGCATAACCTTCCACCATCACTGGATTTAATTTTCCACTCTTATCTTTAGCACTCTCTATGCCCATTTGTTGTGTCATTTTTCTATACATTTTTCTATGTATATTTTTTATTTGTTTAGTAAGGCTAAATAAATGGAACACTCTCCATGGTAAACATTGGAACACATGGTAAACCATGGAAAACTCTCCAGGGTAAACATTCCTAGTGTCTAGAACAATACGTGATAAATAGTAGGTGCTAAAAAGATATCAATTGAACCAGTTAGTGAACAGGCTATATTACAAACTCTTATTATAGCACTTACAATAGTGTATTTTTTATATATCTCTCATTTCTACAGTGTAAATTACTTAGCAGGAAAGACATTTATTTATTTTTATGGCAATGGGTCTTAGCACAGGGTCTGTAGGTAAGAATGCAGAAGGCATACAGGAAATAGTTTTTAAATGCAAGAACCTATAGAACTTTTTACCTGCATTTTGAAATTTATATCATCAGATGGTGATATTTTATTATAAATAAGTAAAATATACAAAGGTTTCTAAAATCTTGAAAAAAAATTCATTTACATAAAACTATATTAGTTATGTCATACAGGATTGCATCCTAGGATTAGAATAAAATTTGATATTTAAAGGACGTGAAATTATCACCCCTGAGGTACATTACCACATCTAACTTCCTATTATCTGTGACATTACAGGAACTTTTAATGGCCAATGTATTTCAAAAACCTCTCGGATACTTCTTATAGAATCCGTAGTCTTCCTGGACATTTATTCAGTGACCAAAAAATATATCTTATCACTGGTATCAAGTTTTGTGGGTTTTTAAAATCAGATTTTATTAACATTTTTTTATTTATTAAAAATAGTTTTCACCATCTCATAGACTTTACCATCAGGAACTATACCATGTTGATGATTAAAGATAAGAAAGATTCCTTTACTGAAGTTGCTTATCAGCTTAAGGAGATTTTGGGCTGAGATGGTGGGGTCTTCTAATTATACAATCACGTCGTCTGCAAGTAGAGACAATTTGACTTCCTCTTTTCCTAATTGAATACCCTTCATTTCTTTTTCTTGTCTTATTGTGCTGGCCAGAATTTCCAATACTATGTGGAATAGGAATGGTGAGAGAGGGCATTCTTGTCTTGTGCCAGTTTTCAAAGGGAATGCTTCCAGTTTTAGCCCATTCAGTGTGATATTGGCTGTGGGTTTGTTATAAATAACTTTTATTATTTTGAGATATGTTCCATTGATACCTAGTTTACTGAAAGTTTTTTTTAGCATAAAGGGCTATTGAATTTTGTCAAAGGCCTTCTCTGCATCTATTGAGATAATCATGTGGTTTTAGTCTTCGATTCTGTCTGTTTATGTGATAGATTACCTTTATAGGTTTGCATATGTTGAAACAACCTTGCATCCCAGGGATGAAGCCTACTTGATCATGATGGATAAGCTTTTTGATGTGATGTTGGATTTAGTTAGCCATTATTTTATTGAAGATATTCATTTCAATGTTCATCATGGATATTGGCCTAAAATTTTCATTTTTAGTTGTGTCTCTACCAGGTTTAGGTATCAGGATGATTTTGTTCTCAAAAAATAAGTTAGGGAGGATTCCCTCTTTTTGTATTGTTTAGAATAGTTTCCGAATGAATGGCACCAGCTCTTCTTTGTACCTCTGGCAGAATTCAGATGTGAACCCATCTGGTCCTGGACTTTATTCGTTGGTAGGCTATTAAATGCTTCCTCAACTTCAGCCCTTGTTATTGGTCTATTCAGGGATTCAACTTCTTCCTGGTTTAGTCTGATAAGCAACTTCAGCAAAGTCTCAGGATACAAAATCAAGGTGTAAAAATCACAAGCATTCCTATACATCAACAACAGACTAACAGAGAGGCAAATCAATAGCGAACTCCCATTCACAATCACTAAAAAAAGAATAAAATACCTAGGAATACAACTGATAAGGGATGTAAAGGACCTCTTCAAGGAGAACTACAAACCACTGATCAAAGAAATAAGAGAGGACACAAACAGATGGAAAAACATTCCATGCTCATGCTTAGGAAGAATCAATATTATGAAAATGGCCATACTGCCCAAAGTAATTTATAGACTTAATGCTATTCCCATCAAGCTACCAATGACCTTCTTCACAGAACTAGAAAAAACTACCTGAAATTTCATATGGAGCCAAAAGAGAGCCCCCATAGCCAAGACAATCCTAAGCAAAAAGAACAAAGCTAGAGGCATCATGACTTCAAATTATACTTCAAGGCTCTAGTAATCAAAACAGCATGGTACTGGTACCAAAACAGAGATATAGACCAGTGGAACAGAACAGAGGCCTTAGAGGCAATGCAACATATCTACAACCATCTGATCTTTGACAAACCTGATAAGAACAAGCAAGTTTTTTTAAAAAAAAAAAAAAACAGGAAAGGATCCCCTTTTTAATAAATGGTGTTGGGAAAACCAGCTAGCCATATGCAGGAAGCTGAAACTGTACCCCTCCTGACACCTTACAGTAAAATTAATTCCATATGGATTAAAGACTTAGACATAAGACCCAACACTATAAAAACTCTAGAAGAAAACCTAGGCAAAACCATTCAGGACATAGGCATGGGCAAAGGCTTCATGACTAAAGCACCAAAAGCATTGGCAACAAAACCCAAAATAGACAAATGGGATTTAATTAAACTGAAGAGCTTCTGTACAGCAAAAGAAACAGTCATTAGAGTGAACCAGTAACCAACAGAATGGGAAAAATTTCTGCAATCTACCCATCTGACAAAGGGCTAATATCCATAATTTACAAAGAACTAAAACAGATTTACAAGAAAAAAACAAACAAGCCCATCCAAAAGTGGGAGGAGGATATGAACAGACACTTTTCAAAAGAAGACATATATGCAGCCAACATACATATAAAAAATGCTCATTATCATTGGTCATTAGAGAAATGCAAATCAAAATCACATTGAAATATCATCTTATGTTAATTAGAATGGCGATCATTAAAAAATCAGGAGCAACAAATGCTGGAGAGGATGTGGAGAAATAGGAACACTTTTACACTTTTGGTGGGAGTGTTAGTTAATTCAACCATTGTGGAAGACAGTGTGGAGATTCCTCAAGTACCCAGAAATAGAAATTCCATTTGACCCAGCAATCCCATTACTGGGTATATACCCAAAGGATCATACCCAGTATAATCCTGTATAATAGAAGGATTATAAAGACACATGCATGCATATGTTCATTGCAGCACTGTTTACAATAGCAAAGACCCAGAATCAAGCCAAATGCCCAGCGATGATAGACTGGACAAGGAAAATGTGGCACATATACACCATGGAATATTATGCAGCAATCAAGAATGATGAGTTCGTGTCCTTTGTAGGGACATGGATGAATCTGGGAACCATTATTCTCAGCAAACTGGCACAGAACAGAAAATCAAACACTGAATGTTCTCACTCATAGGTGGGTTTTGAACATTGAGAAAACATGGACACAAGGAGGGGAGCATCACACACTGGGGTCTATTGGTGGGGTGCTAGGGGAGGGACAACATGAGGGTGGGGAGATGGGTAGGGATAACCTGGGAAGAAATGCCAGATGTAAGTGAGCGGGGGGATGGAGGCAGCAAACCACATTGCTATGTATGTACCTATGCAACAATCCTGCATGATCGGCACATGCACCCCAGAACCTAAGGTACAATTAAAAAAGAAAAAATAAATAAATTTAAATAAAAGTTTGTCATTGATATGAACATTCTACAAACACCTATGAGAGAGGAAAATATATATTCAGTATTAAACATATTCTTTACTGTATTCTTCATAATTACAGTACTCACAATCAATTCAAAGAAAGGAAAAAAAAAGATGAAGAAAGATCCCTTATGAATCTGGGAAGGGGAAGAAGGGATAGTATAGTTGTCCCTTAGTATCCATGGGACATTTGTTTCAGGAACCCCTGTGGATACCAAAATCTAAAGATGCTCAAGTTCCTTATATAAAATGTTGTTGTATTTGTGTATTACCTGTGCACATCTTCCCATATGCTTTAAATAATCTCTGGATTATGTATAATACCTAATACAATGTAAATGCTATGTAAACAGTGTTATACTGAATCATTTAGGGAATAATGACAAGAAAAAAGTCTGTACATGTTTACTACACATAACTATCCTTATTTTTTTCCAAATATATTCAATCTGTGATTGGCTGAATCTGTGAATGCAGAACCCATGGATACTAAGGAACAACTATTATCCTTATGAAATATGTCTAAAGACTTCTTCATGAAAAACATGCACTCTCTAGAGAAAATTATTTTGCTAGAGATTTATCCCAGTTCGGGGAGGGATTTCCTCCCCAGGAACTTCTAGCCTTCCTTTTTTTTACCTAAGGCAGGAAGAAAGAAATGTAGTCAACAGGAGTTAGAAATTTAAAAAAATTCCTAGAAATATCATAGTCAGAGATAGAAGTAGGAGGCAAGGGGAAAATCTATTCTATTGGAGAAACATTATTAAGGTCAAAGCTCCAAGGCACAGATTCACAAAAATACTGATAAAGGGGTATATGATTGCTACTATATACCAGCAGCATTGTACCGAACCTCTGAAAAACCTGAGAAATACAGACACAAGAGAGTGACTTAAGGAAGCTCTAAGTCAAGAGAAGAGACAGAACAAAGAACCTAGAGAAATTTGAAGCCCTGGCACCTACAGCCATAGCAAACGTTAAACACAGCCCAACTCCTACCCAGGTTAACATAATCCCTCACGTTAAATATCACTTTACTTCAGTTCCTATTACTCATTGCAACACGTATGGTTTTCAACAACAGCGAAAAATGTTAACGTATTCTGAAAGACAATTAAAAACACAGCCTTAAGAGACAAAGCCATCATCAGAACCAGATACAGATATGACACAGGTGTTGGAAGACAGGCAATTTAAAATAATAATGTAGTTAATATGTTAAGGGTTCTAATAGAAAATGCTGACAGCATGCAGGAAGAGATTGGTAATGAAAACAGAGTGAGGAAAACTCTAAAAAGAATCAAAAGGAAGTGCTCCAAACCAAAAAAAGGGTAAACAAAATGAAGAATGCCTTTGGTTGGTTCATTAGTACTCCAAAAAATGATTAAGGAAATAATCAGTAAGCTTGAAGATAGGGCATTACAAATACCCCTAACTTAAAGCAAAGAAAAATAAAATGAATAAAACAGAGGTGAATATCAAGAACAATGGGACAGTGTCAAAAGGTATAGCATGGTCATAACTGAAATATGTAAAAAGAGAAGATGAAGCACAAAAAATATTTGGAATTATAATACCTGAGAACTTTCCAAAATGACTGACACCAAACTGAAGATTCTAGAAGTTCAGACAGCACCAAATAGGATAAATACCAAGGAAAGTCATACCTGAGCATATCATATTCAAACAACAGAAAACCAAATACAAAGGAGAAAATATTGATGATGTCATGGTGTTGGTGGTGTACCTTATCTGTGTAAAACAAAAGTAAGAAATCCAGGGGACTTATCAGAAATCATGAAGAAGAAAAGGGTGGAGTGAAATATTTAAAGTGTTGAAAGAAAAAGTCCACTAATCTACAATTTTGTATCTCCTTTAATTATCCTCCAAAATGGAAGTGAAATATTTTCTTTGACAAACAAAACCTGAGGAAATTTACCCTAGCAGACATGCCCTGAAGCATAGGTTAAAATAAGTTATTCATGGAGAATAAAATGATATGTATCTAGAAAAAGGAAGTGTGCAGAACATGCAAGACAGTTGCATAGGTACACATGTGTCCATGTGGTTTGCTGCCTTCTGCCCCTTCACCCACATTTGGCATTTCTCCCATGCTATCCCTCCCCAGCTCCGGACCCTGTTGTCCCTCCCCTATTCCCCTTAATAGACACCAGTGTGTAGTACTCCCTTCCCTGTGTCCATGTGTTCTCATTGTTCATCACCCGCCTATGACTGAGAATATACGGTGTTTCATTTTCTGTTCTTGTGTCAATTTGCTGAGAATGATGTTCTCCAGATTCATCCATGTCCCTACAAAGGACACGAACTCGTCATTTTTGATTGCTGCATAATATTCCATGGTGTATATGTGGCACATTTTCCCAGTCCAGTCTATCATGGATGGGCATTTGGGTTGGTTCCAGCTCTTTGCTATTGTAAATAGTGCTGCAATGAACATTCGTGTGCATGTGTCCTTATAGTAGAACAATTTATAGTCCTTTGGATATATATCCAGTAATGGGATTGCTGGGTCAAATGGAATTTCTATTTCTAGGTCTTTGAGGAATCGCCACACTGTCTTCCACAATGGTTGAACTAATTTACACTCCCACCAGCAGTGTAAAAGTACCTATTTCTCTGCATCCTCTCCAGCATCTGTTGTCTCCAGATTTTTTAATGAACGCCATTCTAACTGTACCCCAAAACTTAAAACGCAATAAAAAAAAAGAATCAAAAAGTCATTTACAGCTCTTTGCTAAATGATGAGGCTCTGCTGAGTGTAAAGTATACAGATCCATATGTGTAACGACAGAAGGTGACTAATGGGGGTTGTGAGGGGGCAGAGAGGAGATTGGAGAATGAATTCTCTGCATAACTTGGCTTTTCTGCTTTACTAGAAAAACATGTATTAATACTCCCTTGAAATTCAGAAGTAAAATTTTTTCAATAAAAAAAAAGAAAAAGGAAGTGTGACAGGGAAAGAATAAATAATGGCAAAACAAAACATTTTGCTTATTCTTAACTCTTCTAAAAACTGTTGAAAGTAATCGTGGTAATGTTGTATTGTGTGATATAACATATGAGTAAGTGAAATGAATGGCCGCAATGTTTCAAGGGATGAGAGAGAGGACCTGTGCTACAAGTGGGGTGGTATAATGTTAGTTGAAGGTGAATTTGATGAATTAAAAATGTGTGTTGTAAACTATAAGGAAGTTATTAAGAAATTTTCAAAAAGAATTGTAATTCATACACACATACTAATTGAACATTCAAATAAACTTTCAATTAAACCGAACTAAATTGGAAAAGAGAGGAAAAAAAGAAAGAACAAATGTAACCAGTAGAAAATAGTTACAAACGGCCGGTTGCAGTGGCTCAAGCCTGTAATCCCAGCACTTTGGGAGGCCAAGGCGGGTGGATCACGAGGTCAAGAGATCGAGACCATCCTGGTCAACATGGTGAAACCCCATCTCTACTAAAAATACAAAAAATTAGCTGGGCGTGGTGCCGCATGCCTGTAATCCCAGCTACTCAGGAGGCTGAGACAGGAGAATTGCCTGAACCCAGGAGGCAGAGGTTGCGGTGAGCCGAGATTGCGCCATTGCACTCCAGCCTGGGTAACAAGAGCAAAACTCCGTCTCAAAAAAAAAAAAAAAAGAAAAAGAAAAAGAAAAAAAAAGTTACAAACATGACAAATATCAATTCAAATATATCAACAATTGCTTTCAGTATGGATGGCCTAAAGGCAGATTTTAAACATAGATATAAGAAAATATGGCCCGGCGCGGTGGCTCATGCCTGTAATCCCAGCACTTTGGGAGGCCAAGGTGGACGGAATACTAGGTCAGGAGTTCAAGACCAGCCTGATCAACATGGTGAAACCCTGTCTCTACTAAAAATACAGAAATTATCCAGGCATGGTAGCAGGTCCCTATAATCTCAGCTACTTGCGAGGCTGATGTAGGAGAATTGCTTGAAACTGGGAGGTGGAGGTTGTGGTGAGCCGAGATTGTGCCACTGCCCTCCAGCCTGGGTGACGAGTAAGACTCTGTCTAAAAAAAAATAGATAAATAAAGACCAAATACATATTATTTACAAGAAACTTACTTAAGATATAAAGATTCAGATGGGTAAAAATAAAGAGATAGAGAAAGCTATATCATGCTAATATTAATCAAAAGAAAATTGGAGTAGCTATATAAATTTCAGACAAAGCTTATTTCAGAAAAATGTCATGGAAAGAGAGACACATTATAATAATAAAAGGGTCAATTTTATAAGAAGACATAATAATCCTGTTTGCCCCTAACAATGCAGCATCAAAATATGTGGAGCATAAACTGTAGACTGAAAGAAGAAATAGACAAACCCACTATTATAGTTGGAGATTTCAACATGCCATTGCTAATGAATAATAGATCAAGCAGGCAGAAAGTCAGGAAGTAAATAGAGACATACAACATTGTTATCAATCCACTTGCTTCAATTGGCATCTGTAAAATACTCCACTCAACAACAGTAGAATACAGGTGCTTATGAAGCTTGTGTAGGACATTCACAAAAATAGAGCACATTCTGGGCCATAAATATACCTTAATAAATTTTAAAAATGGAAATAATAATCAGTCCACAATAAAGTTATACTAGAAACCAGTAACAGAAGATAGCTGGAGAATTCACAAATCCTTGGAAGTTAAATGGAACACCTCTAAACACCTGAGTCAAGATGTCACAAATGAAATTAAAAAAATAAACCTAAAATGAGAAAACGACTTAAATTTTGTGAAATGTTGAGAAATCAAGTTCTTACATAAAAAGTTATAGCTTTAAATGCTTATATTAGAAAAAGAAATCTAAGATCAATAACCTAAGTTTTCACTTTAGGAGACCAAAGGAAGTAATGCAAATTAAGAATAAAGCAAACACAAGAAAACAAAACAAAATAAACAATTAGGAGAAAGCATATCAATAAACAGTTGTCCCAGTTGACTACCTTGATAAAGACTGGAGTTGTCACTGTAGATATGAAGCAACTCTTTAGGAGGACAAAACATTTGAGCAATTGTAGATGTTATTTTTAGGGTTAGTTTAAGCATTTTTCTATTGGTTCCTTTGCACAAATTGAAAAAAACTCTATGTATCTTTTGCTGATCCTTAGCGCCTGTGAGGTAATATATATAAGGCATCCTTTTTTTCTTCCATTCAGATTCAACAGTATCTTCACACTTTCTGTGACTCATAGGATTAGTGAACTCAGACCTACAAATGAATAGTGATAGGGTCATTAGGACATGTGGAATTAATGACTAATCCTGACAGGTAAGATGGAGTCAATGTGTAAATAACACTTAGAACAGCATCTGACACATAGTAAGCACTGTATAATTATTGCTGCCATTTTTCTTATTAATAATTGAATAGAGAACATCAATAAGGAACTGACAGGTTGGTTTTGACATGTTTATGTTAGTGGTTTCATCAAAATGTTTTCCCTAGTAGCATCCAAGGAGAGTAATATTTAATGAAGTGAAATGTTTCCTTCATTTCATGTGGTAAAATAATATACAGAATAAAAATATAAAGGTGACCCTAATTTATTTGAATGTATCTTGATTCAGGTTTAAATCATAGGGTTGATCTCAGCGGCTCCAAGTTCTCCCATCCAGATCCACTATCCCAAACTATGCACTTAGGGTTCTATTGCTGTAGTCTAAGAGACTTGGCAGCATATAGCTTAATATTAATTCACAGTTGGATTCCTTTCAATTTTGGCTTCTCTTTACTTGGATCATGGTTATGAACTTGGTCAGGCTCCAGATGCTATTCTGAAACATAATGGGAGGGTCATGCAGGAGGAGAGAGGCAGTGTGTGTGTGGTATGCATGAATAATTTGCACCTATCATATTTTATAACTCTTGAATCCGAGGCAGAAGCATAAGCCAGATGGTCTGAGTTCAGGCTCCTGTTTTTATATCTTGGAATGCTTTCCAACCAGAGCTAACAATGCTGACTCACATAGAGATGAACTTCCTTAGTTCCCTGGAAGATTTCTCAAATAATTTATCTTCTGCTTAGAAATACATCCTTTGTTTCATGCAATTATATGTAAATTATAGAATCATAGTCAGCATCTATCTGTGTGTGTGTATGTGTGTGTGTGTGTGTGTGTGTGTATACACCCTTTTCTATATGGTATATACAATAGTGGATGGCAATAAAAAGGCGGGAGAGTTGCTGACTCCTTATTACAGTCTTATTAATTTTCAACTTTTCAACTTCTTTGACTATGAAAAATACTTTCGTAAGAGTGACTATCAGTGCTGGCTAGACATAGGGATCACCCATGGAGTTCCTTGAAAAATAGAAAAGACTATGCTATGCATACTGAATGAATATCTCTTAAGATAAGATTTGGCATCTCTATTGTGAAATTGTTCCACAGGTGAGTCTGTTGCAAGCCAGGGTTTAGAACACTGATTTATGTAAACTTACTCGTTACGATCTGATCCTTTAAGGAATATTGATGGATACGATTTTGTGTCAGGTACTTGTTAAGGACTTTCTCTGCAACATTCTATTATTATAATCATCCCAGTGACCCTATGAGTTCTATCTCATTATTTTCATTTTATGAGGAGCTCAGTGGGTTTAAATAACTTGCCTAAGTTTGCTCTGTCTGACTCCAAAACCTGTGTTCACATCACACATTCATGGAGTTAAGTGTGCTTAGAATTCAAGATAGTGGTCTAAGGATCTCTACTGAATTGTTAAGATTATCCACACCCTTTTGCTGATGTTCAAATTACTAATCATCATAGCTCTTAAGAGAGCTATTTAATGTGTGTAACTTCTTACTATTCTCATGACAAATGCAGTATAGTAAAAATGCACAGGAAAGGAGAAAAATAGTCTTTACTCTATTAATTTTTATTGTCACATTTAAGTCTGAAGCTGGGGAAATAATGTATTATTACCAGACACATTAAACAGCCCAGCTAGCAGATCAATAACACAGTGCAAAGACCACAAAGTCCCCTCTTATCTCTGTCTTTTAGACATATATCAAATTTATCACCGTCTCTGGATGCTGTTCTTTTTGGCTTCTACTAAATTAGTTTCCTCTTAGTCCTATACTATGGATCTGCCTTCCACTCTGTTAGAGTTAGCTTTTTGGCGGTGATGTTAAAGTTGTTAAAGTTGATTCCCCAGTTTGATATCAGAGGGCTGATAATCCTAACTGCTTGATCAAAAAAAGTCTTATGTAGATCTTCTATGTTAGGGTGTTTTTTTTTAACCCTCTATGTCATGACAATGCTTTTTAATTTTAATATATGGGCTCAAGACATGCAGGTATTAATAATTTAAGCAACTGCAATATATTAAACTTCTGGAATATTCTTATAGGCCATTAGTTTTTTTTTCTGCTTTTTCCCTGAGTTATTTTAGATGATTAGTTATTGGATTTGGCATAGTTCTAGTGAGGAAACATGGAAGGACCCTAAAGTTAGGTTCTTTATTTTTATTACCCAGGACTGTTTTTTGACTTGTAATCATTTATCTTAAAAAAAAAGGGAGAATCTGTGATAAAATGCTATGATTTCTCTAGGCTTGCCCTTATTTGGAATAAAGAGCAGTGTTTATTCACAACACAGACAACTGTTGTCTACTTCAGCAGTGCTTCTAACCTGTTTACTGTGTGTATATGTTCAATACTTTATATTAAAGCTTCCAGTTAGAGATATTTATGTGAAGTTCTAGTCACATGCTTAAAGCTTCTATTGAATGGTTTGCATTTCAGCTGATTCAACACAGCTGCATTAAATAAAGCAAATGTGACCTGAAAGGATGAAAATGGAGCCTGATTGACTAAAATTGGGTGACGTGGTTGCTTAGGTTCATCAGTTATTGAGATGAACCAGACTGACAGGAGCTAGTAGTAAAATATGCATGCCATTTAGGGAGGACAGAGGCATAAACTGTGGCAAATGGTTAATAGTCCTTACGGTTATACTAAGGAAATCACATAGTCTCCAAAAGCACACCTAAACATTTTCCTATACAGCAAGACCACAGCTATTAACCTGATTGCAAAAAAAAGCATTCTGGGAGTTTACCTTTTCCTCCTGTGTCGACATTTGTTCAGTAAGATAGTATCTTACCTTATATGAATCTCGTCTCGTATTTCATAGCATCTGTCCATGTCCTCTGAACACATATTTATCTTGTTGAGTTACTGAATGCAACTTATTTTCTCATTTATAAATACATCAATGTACTTAATATGCTTACCTACTTTTGTGTGCTCTTTCCTCTGTTGGCAACTGCCTTTCTTTTACTTACCCATTCTTTATTCTTAAAAATATTCCATTCTTTATAGAGCTCTTTCTAGATTATTACTGAGGCAAACTTAAGAGTCATTGGGTGCTTGTTTCAACAAGAGTTTCATACATATCGATATATCCTTTGAAAATTACTAATAATTACACATTTATCAATTATTTTCTTATTTTCTTTGGATTAAAGTCACTGAGTTCAAAATTTCATTTTAAAATTTTGTGGGCTGAAAGTGCTTTGATTGGCTATTAAGGATGGAAAGTCTAGAATTTAGTGAACTGAATAAAAGATCAATAATGTGACCTGGTGGTAAACACACAGGCTAGGAAAGGGGCATAGGATTTTAGTATCAGCCCGATTAATACCTGCTGTTTGACCTTGGTCTACTAACTTAATCTTTCTGGCCTCTTCTTTTTTTTTTTTTTTTTTCTGAGGCAGAGTTTCACTCTTGTTACCCAGGCTGGAGTGCAATGGCGCGATCTCGGCTCACCGCAACCTCCGCCTCCTGGGTTCAGGCAATTCTCCTGCCTCAGCCTCCTGAGTAGCTGGGATTACAGGCATGCGCCACCATGCCCAGCTAATTTTTTGTATTTTTAGTAGAGACGGGGTTTCACCATGTTGACCAGGATGGTCTCGATCTCTTG
>JAPYYA010001721.1:0-14847 GCA_028533165.1 Leontopithecus rosalia | reverse complement strand
GGCCCGGTGGTGCGTGCCTGTAATCCCAGCTACTCGGGAGGCTGAGGCAGGAGAATTGCCTGAACCCAGGAGGCGGAGGTTGCGGTGAGCCGAGATCAGGCCATTGCACTCCAGCCTGGGTAACAAGAGCGAAACTCCGTCTCAAAAAAAAAAAAAAAAAAAAAAAAAAAAGAACTTGCCTTATGTATCTGGGTGCTCCTGTATTGGGTCCGTATATATTTAGGATTGTTAGCTCTTCTTGTTGTGTCGATCCTTTTACCATTATGTAATGTCCTTCTTTGTCTCTTTTGATCTTTGTTGCTTTAAGTCTATTTTACCAGAGATGAGAATTGTAACTTCTGCTTTTTTTTTTTTTTCTCCATTTGCTTGGTAAATCTTCCTCCATCCCTTTATTTGAGCCTTTGTGTATCCTTGCATGTGAGATGGGTTTCCTGGATACAGCACACCGATGGTTTTGGCTTTTTATCCAATTTGCCAGTCTGTGTCTTTTGATTGGTGCATTTAGCCCATTTACATTTAGGGTTGATATTGTTATGTGTGAATTTGATACTGCCATTTTGATGCTAGCTGGCTGGTTTGCCCGTTAGTTGATGCAGATTCTTCATTTTGTTGATGCTGTTTACCATTTGGCATGTTTTTGGAGTGGCTGGTACTGGTTGTTCCTTTCTATGTGTAGTGTCTCTTTCAGGAGCTCTTGTAAAGCAGGCCTGGTGGTGACAAAATCTCTGAGTACTTGCATGTTTGCAAAGGATTTTATTTTTCCTTCACTTACGAAGCTAAGTTTGGCTGGATATGAAATTCTGGGTTGCAAGTTCTTTTCTTTAAGGATGTTGAATCAAGTGGCTTGAACTGTACAAGCCACTCTCTTCTGGCATGTAGGGTTTCTGCTGAGAGATCTGCTGTGAGTCTGATGTGCTTCCCTTTGTGGGTAACCTGACCTTTCTCTCTGGCTGCCCTTAGCATTTTCTCCTTCATTTCAACCCTGGTGAATCTGACAATTATGTGCCTTGGGGTTGCTCTTCTTGGCAATATCTTTGTGGTGTTCTCTGTATTTCCTGGACTTGAATATTGACCTGCCTTGCTAGGTTGGGGAAATTTTCCTGGATAATATCCTGAAGAGTATTTTCCAGCTTGGATTCATTCTCTTCTCTTCATCACATTCAGGTACACCTATCAAATGTAGATTAGGTCTCTTCACATAGTGCCACATTTCTTGGAGACTTTGTTCATTCCTTTTTGTGCTTTTTTCTCTAATCTTGCCTTCTCGTTTTATATCATTGAGTTGATCTTTGACCTCTGATATCCTTTCTTCTGCTTGGTCAATTTGGCTGCTGAAGCTTCGTGAAGTTCTCGTGTTGTGTTTTTTAGCTCCATCAATTCACTCATATTTCTCTCTAAGATGTCCATTCTTATTATCATTTCATCAACTCTTTTTTCAAGGTTCTTAGTTTCTTTGCGTTGAGTTAGAACATGTTCTTTTAGCTCACGGAAGTTTCTCATTACCCACTGTCTGAAGTCTGATTCTGTCATTTCATCACACTCATTCTCCATCCTGCTTTGTTTCCTTGCTGGTGAGGAGTTGTGATCCCTTGTAGGAGGAGAGGTGTTCTGGTTTCGGGTGTTTTACTCCTTTTTTGTGCTGGTTTCTTCCCATCTTTGTGGATTTATCTACCTGTCGTCTGTGTAGTTGTTGATTTTCAGATTGGGTCTCTGAGTGGACGTCCAGATTGTTGATGATGAAGTTACTTCTGTTTTTTAGTTTTCCTTCTAACAGTCTGGCCCCTCTGCTATAGGACTGCTGAGGTCCACTCCAGGCCCTGCTTGCCTGGGGATCACCTGCAGCAGCAGGAGGTCACTACCAGTTTCTTCTTCTGCTATCTTTGTCCCAGAATGATGCCCACCCAATGTCAGTCTGATCAGTCCTTTGTGAGGTGACTCTTTGGATATACAGGGGTCAGGAAGCTGCTTGAGGAGACAGTCTGTTCTTTATAGGAGCTTAAGTGCTGAGCTGTGAGCTTCGTTGTTCATTCAGAGCTGCTAGGCAGGTACGTTTAAGTCTGCTGCAGCAGAACTCATAAACCCCCTTTTTTTCCCCAGGTGCTCTGTCCCGGGGAGTTAGGGCTTTTTTTATGAGTATCCATTGTGCTGCTGCCTTTTTTTTTCAGGGCTTCCCTGCCCAGCAAGGAGGCAGCCTAGTCACTGTCTGCCTGCAGAGGCTTTGCTGAGCTACTGTGGGCCCCGCCCTGCTGCCCTGTAAACTTCCCTGCAGTCCTGTTTATATGGGTATGGTTAGAACTGCCTCGGCAATGGTGGCCTGCCTCTATAATGGCGGACTCTCTCTGTCATGGCGGGTTGCCTCGGCAACGGCTGATTGCATTGGCAATGGCAGGCTGCCTCAGCAATGGCAGATTATCTCTGTAGGCGTGGAGTGCCTCGGTAATGGCGGATGCTCCTCCCCCACCGAGCTGCACCGTCCTGGGTTCAGCTGTGCTTGCTGTGAAACTCTCAACCCTGAGCATTTCCAATTGCTGTTTTTTTTGTTTGTTTTTTGGGGGGTGGGACCCACCAAGCCTGATCACCTGGCTCCCTGTCTCAGAGCCTTTTTTTTTTTAAGTTGAATGGTTGACTCTCTCCCAGGTGTTCCAGTAGCCTGCTGAAAGGGCGCTGGGATCTGTGTGATTTCCCGTGCGGTGACCCACTGCACCGGCTGAAACAACGGCACTGCCTCGGAATCTCCTGGCCTGGCTCCCTGTTTCAGACCCGTTTAATCAGATGAATGGGCAAATCCGCCTTCTCAGAGCTCCAATTGCCAGCTTAAAAAGGCAACCAGACTAGTGTATTTTGTATGGAGAGCGGCCACGTCAGGGCACCAGCAAAACAGCCACACAGGCCAAAACAGCTGCGCTGGCAACCCATGGGGCTCCTCTGCCTGGGAATCTCCTGGTCTGTGGACAATAAAGATCCATCTGGAAATGCAGCATCCCCTCACCCTCTGCGCTTTCACTGGGAGCTGCAATCCTGAGCTGCTCCTAAAGGGCCATCCAAAAGTACTCTATATTTTTATAGGAATGTCATAGATTTACTCAAAATTCATCCAGCTGTGTAAATCTAATGTCCTCAGCCTTTGAACAGTAGGAGGGAAAACCCTAGATGTTAGACCAATTTGGTAAACTGTCTTGCAATAATTTACACAGTTCCTTTAAGTTTAGGTTAAACCAGGCCGGGTGTGGTGACTCATGCCTATAATCCCAGCACTTTGGGAAGCCGAGGCAGGTGGATCACAAGGTCAAGAGATCAAGACCATCCTGGTCAACAAGGTGAAACCCTGTCTCTACTAAAAATACAAAAATTAGCTGGGCATGGTGGCGTGCGCCTGTAGTCCCAGCTACTCGGGACACTGAGACAGGAGAATTGCTTGAACCCAGGAGGTGGAGGTTGCGGTGAGCTGAGATCGTGCCATTGCACTCCAGCCTGGGTAACAACAGTGAAACTCCATCTTAAAAAAAAGAAAAAAAGTTTAGGTTAAACCAGTCAGTACCTCTCAGTCTGCTGCCCTCAAAATGGCATTTGAAAGGAAGGAAGGGAGGATGACAGGTATCAGACATGAACTCAAGACACTATAGGGGAATCTGGGTCCTGAAATCTGCAAGTTCTCTTTTATATTTTGCTGGATCTTTTCCTTCCTTCCTTCCTTCCTTTCTATTTCTTTCTCTTTCCTTTCTTCTTTCCAGAGTTTCAGTGTTACCCAAGCTGGAGTACAAAGGCATGATCTCTGCCTCTGTACACCAAAACTCCTGGGCATCAATGGCAAACTCTGCCTCTCAGATTCAAGCAATTCTCCTGCCTTGGCCATCTTACACACATGCGCCACCATACCCGGCTAAATTTTGGTATTTTTAGTAGAGATGGGGTTTCTCCTTGTTGGTCAGACTGGTCTCAAACTCCAGACCTTAGGTGATCTGCCCGCTTTGGCTTCCCAAAGTGCTGGGATTACAGGTGTGAGCCACCATGCCCAGCCTGGATTTTTCTTTAGCAAGACTAATTTTCACTGCTCCTTGAGATGCAATGTGTCCTGGGTATTCTGTTGCTGAAACTTGCTGATGAAGACAACTCATACCTGTCTCAGCTGGGCCAAGGCCCTAAGGTATGTCCTAGCTTCACCAACACTGTAAAACCTTCTGATCTCTGCCATGATCATCTTTTAATTCCTTGACCCTCAACATGGCAGATTCCTTAGCAGGCCCTCGGCTCTCAACACAACTACTGTTTATAACATCCTTTGTGGTTCTCCCTCTGGTTGTGAACAGCCTATAAGGCCATGTGCTTCCGGGGCTCCTGCCCTCAGCACACACTTCACCCCCTCTAACACAACTTTCCCCTCCAGAATGCATCCCCTACTTTGTCTCTTCTCCTACAGTCTCTTGGATTAGAAGGAATGGACTTTTCCCCTTGCCACTTATTGCTGATTGGGTACTCTAAAACTCTCCAGTCAAGGCCATGCATGGTGGCTCATGCCTGTAATCCCAGCACTCTGGGAGGCCAAGGTGGATGGATCACTTGAGGTCAGGAGTTCGTGACCAGGCTGACCAACATGGCGAAACCCATCTCTACTAAAGAGACAAAAATTAACAGGGTGTGGTGTGCCTGCCTGTAGTCCCAGATACTCTGGAGGCAGAGGTTGCAGTGAGCTGAGACTGCACCACTGCAGTCCAGCCTACTCCAGAGGCTGAGCTGGAAGGATTGCTTAAGCCAGGAAGGTCGAGGCTGTAGTGAGCCATGATCGCTCCACTGCACTCCAGCCTCAGCAAAAGAGAACCTGTCTCAAAAAAAAAAAAACCAAAATTCACAAATATTTAGGTGCAGTGGTGTGTGGTGTGTACCTATAGTCCCAGCTGCTCAAGAGGCTGAGGCAGGAGGATTACTTGAGCCCAGGAGGCCTCCCTAGGCAACATAGCAAGAGCTTGTCTCTTAACAAAAAACAGAAACAGACAAATCTATTCCCCCATCTAAATGTCTCTGTGTCTGTATGCGCTACACGAAACTGCTGCAAACAGGATGAAACGGCAAAGAGCCAGCCGTGAAAAGATAAACCAATGTGCTGAAGGTGGCAGAGCTGAAAGATGGAAAGAACATATAGGTTCTTGATGTATTAATAGTTGAGCCATTCAATTACTCTAGTCAACCCTGAAACTGCCCTGCCTCCTATCTGTTAATCAAGACAGTAAAGGCCTTCTAGTTTGAGCCATTCTCAGTGGTTCTTCAGTTATTTGTAGCTGAAAGTATCTGACCTAGGCATTTGTTCACAATTAGATCCTTTTCCGCATCTGTTTTCCTGTTCTGCTCTGTGTTATTGGAGCTGACTCTCACAAACTGTTTCCCAGTTTCCCTTGCCAGCTGACTTCTGGCTATATTCAGCCAATGGGAAGCACCAATGAGAGAAGGAAGAAATCAAGTTATTTCTCTCTCTCTCTTGAGACGGAGTTTCGTTCTTGTTGCCCGGGCTGGAGTGCAGTGGCGCAATCTCGGCTCACTACAACCTTCACCCTTGAGGTTCAAGCGATTCTCTTGCCTCAGCCTCCCAAGTAGCTGGGATTAGAGGTGCCCACCACCTGGCTAATTTTTGTGTTTTAAGTAGAGATGGAGTTTCACCATGTTGGCCAGGCTGGTCTCCAACTCCAGACCTCAGGTGATCCACCTGCCTCAGCCTCTCAAACTGCTGGAATTACCGGTGTGAGCCACCACGCCCAGCTCGCTCGCTCTCTCTCTCGCTCTCGCTCTCGCGCTCTCGCTCTCGCTCTCGCTCTCGCGCTCTCTCTCTCTCTCTCTCTCTCTCTCTCTCTCTCTCTCTCTCTCTCCCCCTCTCCCTCTCCCTCTCCCTCTCCCTCTCCCTCTCCCTCTCTCCTCTCTCCTCTCTTCTCTCTCTCTCTCCCTCTCCCTCTCTCTCTCCTCTCTCCTCTCTCTCTCTCTCTTTCTCTGTCTCTCTCTTTCTCTGTCTCTCTCTCTGCTTCTGTCAGTGGCTTTGTTTCTTCTGTGGTTTCAGCTTCTGTAAGACTGCACTTCCCTCAGTGGTCCTACTTCCCGCTGGTCCAGCCCTACCTTTTCTCAATGCCTTGTGTATTTGCTTCACTGTCACACTTGGTCTTCAGCTCTTTCAACGTCTTTGTAATTAGTTTTCCATATTAAACATCCTCTACTAAACCACCCATTGCAAGCTCCGCTTTCCTAATTGGCCCCTGTCCCATTTTCCTAGCTGAATCAACACTTCAGAAGGAGAGGGGAGGCAAGTGAGAAAGAAATATGGCAAAGTGGTTCTTCCTTCTCAAGGAGAAGAAACTGGGTTACTTTTCATTGTGAGTTTAAATTCTCTCCTCATACCTATACAAAGTAGCTCAAAAGGAAATTCAAAAGTGATATTAAATTAACTATAGAAAATGAAGGAATTTACTCTTTTTGAATTCACCCCAATTTGAGACAGTTACATTTCAACTTCTTCATCAATGTCAATATGAACGTGAATTTTCTTAACATTTAATTTCATATCATCTGTATTTATGTATTATTATACAACTTCCATTTTTAATGTTTCTATGAGTAGCCCCAGTAGCCCTGTTTATCCCGTGGAATCTGGCCTCTGTGTTACAGTTGATTAGAATAGAGGTGAATATAATCACAGCCTGTGACAGCCGTTCTCTCCCAAGACTGTGGAACTGAGATTCTGATATTCTAATCAGTCTCTATCAAATTCCTTAACTTGGAAGTCATGTTAATACAAGAGCTGTGGGGCAGCCACCCTCTCCCTTGCCCAAAACCAGAAATCAGTCAGTAGAAAGAGAGCAAACCAACAATGAAACAGACATTCTGAACGCAGCTAAAGTCACTTCACTGAATAAGCTACGCTGTCCTAGGAGGCAGAGCCCTAGATTAGACCAGTAACAGTAAATAGATTTCAACAAATCAACTCACATTTCAACTTTTCTTTGACGATGTAGTTGTGTTGTTTTTGTTGTTTTGAAGACACGGTCTTGCTCTATCCTGCAGGCTGGAGTGCAGTGGTGCGATCTCGGCTCACTACAACTTCAGCCTCCCAGGTTCAAGTGATTTTCCTGCCTCAGCCTCCCAGGTTCAAGCAATTCTCCTGCCTCAGCCTCCCAGGTTCAAGCAATTCTCCTGCCTCAGCCTCCCAAGTAGCTGGGATTTGTATTTTTCGTAGAGACAGGGTTTCACCATGTTGATCAGGCTGGTCTCCAGCTCCCGACCTCAGGTGATCCACCTGCCTCAGCCTCCCAAAGTGCTGGGATTATAGGCGTGAGCCACGGTGCTTCCAATTGTTGTTTTTTAATCTTTGAGAGAAACATGTAAATTTGAAGTTAAAAGTAAGATCTTTCTCTGTTTCTGTCTCTCTTTTCTCTCCCTTTATCCTTTTCTTTTCCTTACACGTCCTCCCTCCCACCTTCCTTTTTTTTTGCCTTTGTTTTTTCTTAACTCAACATTTGTTTTTGAGACAGTCTCACTCTGTCACCCAGGTTGGAGTGCAGTGGCATGATATCAGCTCACTGCAACCTCCGCCTCCTGGGTTCAAGCGATTCTCCTGTCTCAGCCTCCCGAGTAGCTGGGACTATAGGTGCATGCCACCATGCCCAGCTATTTTTTTTTTTTTGTATTTTTAGTAGAATTGGGGTTTCACTGTGTTAGTCAGGATGGTCTTGATCTCCTCACCTCATGATCCACCCTCCTCAGCCTCCCAAAGTGCTGAGATTACAGGCGTGAGCCACCATGCCCAGCCTCCACATTTCTTTTTTCCAAGACAGGGTCTCACTCTGTTGCCCAGGCTGGAGTACTGTGGCACTATCACAGTTCACTGCAGCTTCAAATTCCCAGGCTCAGGCAATCCTTCTATCTCTGCCTCCTGAGTAGTGAGAGCTATAGGCACACACCATCACACTCAGCTAATTTTTGTATTTTTTGTAGAGATGAGGTTTCGTCATGTTGCCCAGGCTGGTCTCAAACTCCTGAGCTCAAGCAATCTGTCTACCTCGGCCTCCCAAAGTGCTGGGTTTATAGGCATGAGCCACTGTTGGGAACTAGCCCAACCCTGTCATGGGTGCCCTTAGTCCTGGTGATGATGAGGGATTGGGAAAGGGAAATAAAGACAGACACAAGTAGAAGTTATAGTGTGGGTCCAGGGGACCAACGCAAGCGTGGAAAACACGTTGGCCCAGAGCTCTGGGCTCCAAACACTTTTATTACGTGCACAATCTCATCGATCTTATGGGTGTGGAAGGGGAGGGTGAAGGTGTAGGTAAGATAGCCGGGTGGAGAGCACTTGAGATCCTTCTAAGACAAGCTAAACTAGTACTCTGAGTTTATCACCGATTATTAGGGTGCGGCTGCATCAGAAGTAAAGCGGATGAGGAGCCACCTGTCTGACCACTCCCAATGCATCAAGGGGCTTTTATCTCCTGAGGATATAGAGCAATTAAATCACTCCATATTCTGAGAACCTAGGCAGAGCCTGAGGCGTTCAGTGATCTCTGCCTTGCAAGGCTTTTCTCCTCCTTGCCAGCTCCCATCTGCAAAGACCCTCCCAGATCTTGTGATCAGAGGTCGCCTCCTTTCTCAGAGATCTTTGCATAAGCTTTCTTTACAAGGCCGTCATGCAGACTCCATGTTGAGAAGGCATTTGTGGGACCAGAGGAGTATTCCCTGCTCTGCAACCACCCCAAGGTGTTGCCTGGTGTTACTGTGCTCTCGGACGGTCTTTACCTTAGGACTCCTGTTGCTGCTTGATTTCTAATTAACTGCACCAATAATATCGTTTATTTTGGTGTATAAACGTCAGTGCACTGTGAGCCAATCAAGCTTATAATTATTTAGCTAGAATTAACATAGGCCTCCCGCTGGCCATCTTGACCCACATTGTGGTGTAGGCACCTGGCCTACTCCACATTCATTAACATCCTCTGGGCATTGTTCTGCCCTGTCTTCCTCGCCAGGACAGAGGTAACTATAACAAGATTAGTTCCAGTATCACACTGGAGGCAAAAGCCTGACACCAGTTTTTAAAAGCAAGCAAAGCTTACATTTTAGGGAAACAGAAGAACCATCCAGCACATGTATAAGCCCTTCTTTCCGTACATGAAGTGCAATTATTCCAGCCTGCCCCTCAATACACAGGCAGTTATTATTTTCTCAAAAAGAGGCAATCCAAAGTCCTTTCCAGCAGCAATGTCACAATGTCATGAGACCACTATTTTTCCAGTTCAGTATCTCCAAATAATTTACTTTTCCCTTTACTTGGTCTTAATCTGGTCCAATTTTGAGATCTCATGATACTGCAACCTTAGACCAAACAAGAACTGTAATTCCTATCGACCACCTTAGGTATCACAACAGAGATCAAATAAAACCACAATAAAAACTTCCATTTAGAACATGGAAAAAGGGGAAGAAACCACAGGACATGTACCATCTGTTGCTGGACAGAATTAATAAAGCAAAGCAGAGAACCATAGCATCTCATGGGCATGATTTGGTTAACTTCGCAATACTGCGAGACCTATTGTTAGTACATCTAGTTGCTCTGTTATTGCCTTCTGAGATCATTTCTATTGTCAAGGGAGCATATAAAAGGACATTAGAGGAGACTACCCTGTTTGGGGAAAGACGATGGGTATATCTCACTTGCAATTCACTTTTTGTTAAAGGTATTGGAGTCCACAAATGCCCTAAGGACTTGAGGGTCTCCTAGGAACTGGAACATCGGTTTTAATGAATCACAGGCCTGTTATACAGATTATGTTTTTCTGGTGCTATAATTCTAATAAAAACTTTGTCACCGGTCTATTAGTTTTATTTTAGGGGAAATTCCTAAAATCAAACACCAAAAATGTCAGGTCAGCAGGGCTGCTAAATTAAAGAGCCAAGGCTGGCCTACACCCATAGAGTTTCCGTTTGTTATCAGCAACTCTGGGGCAATATATATCCCAGTATGCTCTGTTTGACAAACTTTATATCAGGAACAGCCTGAAGACTAGCTGGGCTGGCAGAGAGGTCTTCTCTATTCCCTAAAATATTGCCTGGTGATCTGAATTCATGGCATCCTGAATCTTTGCTCCCAGGTTGCAGACCTCAAACTTGGCCCAGATAAACTCTACTTATATTTAAATAGACATATAAATACAAATATAATATATATGATGTGTGTGCATGTATATGTGTGTGTGTGTGTGTGTGTGTGTGTGTGTGTATATATGTAAATATATATAGCAGTCCAATGTATTTTGTACTGGTAGTGACATCCTATTTGATTTGCCAGGAGGGAAGCCAGTGTAATGTATTGAATACCAGTCCAATGTACTTTGCAATGGTAGTGACATCCTATTTGATTTGCCAGGAGGGAAGCCAGTGTGAGGTTCTCTAATGTAGCTCAGGGAGCCAAGATTCCCCAAACTCTCCATTCCATTCATTCCTTCCCACTCCAGTTGCCAGGATCTCAAATTTTCCCAGTAAGCATTTTAAACTTACATACAGAAATGGAAGTGAATCAAAGAACTTGACTTCTGTACCTCAGTCCATCAAATGATTACTTTCTTCATCTGGACCTCCACATTCTCAATTCCCAACTTCTTTTTTCTACTCACATCCACAAAAATCATCATGTAAGAATATAAATTTCTGGTTGTACCTTATTGAAAGTACTCAGAAAAAATCAGCACAATCTAATTTATCAATCTGGGTCTAATCAGGAGAGAGAAACTACTACAATAATTTGAATAGAGAAAGTTTAATATAAAAATTTTAAATTATAATAGATTTTATAGGCTGAATTGTATCCTTTTCTCTCCCCAAATTCCTATGTCGAAGTTCTAACCTCAGTACCTTAGAATGTGACTCTTTTTGGAGTAGCTCCTTTTAAAAAGTAATTCAGTTAAAATGGGGGTGATACTGTAACTGTTAACTCACAAATATCTAAGAGATGGTACAACTACTGCAAATGGTGAGGGAAACAAGCAAACGATGCTCTGTGCTTTAAGCTTCATCCAAAGTCTAGAGAGAGACCAGTGGGTGAAAAAAAATAGCAACACAGAGTAGAGTTGTTGTCTCTATATTTAAATACTTTATTTTTGAAACCCCAGGAGCTTTGCCAGTAAGATGACATTTCTTCTTTCCTTAATTTCACTGACAGTTATAATTTCCCAAACTGGATGTCATAGAACTATATACACCATGGTATTTGCTTAAAATTTTTTCGTTTGTTGTTTTTTTCCTTAAATTGTGTTTAAAAAAGACAAAACATGAAATATACCATTCTGAGCTTTCTTGAGTGTATAAGACAGTAGTGTTATCTACAGTCACCTTTTTAGGCAACAGATCTCTAAAACTTTTTATCTTGCAGAACTGAACTCTATACCCGTTGAATATCAACTCCCTTTTCTACTTTCAACTATCATTCCACTTTCTATTTCTAAGAGTTTGATCACTTTATTGAGGTTAATTTTTTTCTTTTCTTTTTTTTGAGATGGAGTCTCCATCTGTCACCCAGGCTGGAGTGCAGTGGTGCGATATTGGCTCACCGCAATCTCCACCTCCCGGGTTTAAGTGATTCTCCTGCCTCAGCCTCCTGAGTAACTGAGATTACAGGCACATGGCACCATGCCCAGCTAATTTTTGTATTTTCAGTACAGATGGGGTTTCACCATGTTGGTCAGGCTGGTCTTGAACTGCTGATCTCAGGTGATCCACCTGCCTTGACCTCCCAAAGTGCTGGGATTACAGGCGCGAGCCACTGCACCTGGCTCTATTAAGTTTTTTAAATTAGAAAGTTACTGTTTCTCTCTTTAAGGTAGTTTTAAAACTAGAATGCCTCAAAGTCAAAATTTTTGAAGGACACATCCTTGAAACACTGTCAAAGGACAGTATGATTTTCTTATAAGACTTTGACCTTCTTGCATACATTATTAAGAATGTTTCAAGGGGACAAAGTAAAATACCCTTAGAGGTATATGAAAACATAGTGGATAGGCCAGGCATGGTGGCTCACACTCATAATCCTAGCACTTTAGGTGGCTGAGGAGTGAGATGGACGGTTCACCTGAGGTCAGGAGTTTGAGACCAGCCTGGCCAACTTGGTGAAACCCCATCTCTACTAAAAATACAAAAATAAGCCAGCTGTGGTAGTGCGTGTCTGTAGTCCCAGCTACTTGGGAAACTGAGGCAGGAGAATCGCTTGAAACTGGAGATGGAGGTTGCAGCGAGCTGAGATTGTGCCAGTGCACTCCGGCCTGGGACACAAAGTGAGACTCCACCTCAAAAAAAAAAAAGGCCCGGGTGCCGTGGCTCACGCCTAGAATCCCAGCACTTTGGGAGGCCGAGGTGGGTGGATCACAAGGTCAAGAGATCAAGACCATCCTGGTCAACAAGGTGAAACCCCATCTCTACTAAAAATACAACAATTAGCTGGGCATGGTGGTATGCGCCTGTAGTCCCAGCTACTCGGGAGGCTGAGGCAGGAGAATTGCTTGAACCCAGGAGGCGGAGGTTGTGGTGAGCCGAGATCATGCCATTGCACTTCAATCTGGGTAACAACAGTGAAACTCCGTCTCAAAAAAAAAAAAAAAAAAAAGAGAGAGAGACAGAGAAGAAATGCACCTGGCTTGAAGACTTTATTCATTAAGAACATCCTGGGGGCTGGGTGCGGTGACTGATGCCTGTAATCTTTGGAAGGCTGAGGCAGGTGGATTACCTGAGGTTAGGAGTTCAAGACCAGTCTGGTCAACAAGGTGAAAGCCCCACCTCTACTAAAAATACAAAAATTAGCTGGGCATGGTGGTGCATGCCTGTAGTCCCAACTATCCAGGAGGCAGAGGAAAGAGAATTGTTGGAACTCGAGAGACAGAAGTTGCAGTGAGCGAGATTGGACTACTCAACACTTAGCAGAGCATGGTGGCGGGTGCCTGTAATCTGAGCTACTCGGGAGGATGAGGCAGGAGAATCCCTGGAACTCAGGAGGGGAAGGTTGCAGTGAGTTGAGATCCTGCCATTGCACTCCAGCATCAGCAACAAGAGTGAAACTTCATCTCAAAAAAAAAAAAAAAAAAAAGAACATCTTGTCTAAGCATATCAATGTACAATTTATTCACTAATTTTTTTCATCAGATATTTAATGAGTGCCTACAGAGATGCATGACACCATGCTAAGTTCTGGAAACAATAACACACAAATTTAGACATAGGGCTTCTTTCTTTAATTTTGCTCCCTATGTCGGCTTTATAACTAAGAAAATACACTGAAAAGCTAATATAAATATTCTCATCTATTTGTTAGCCATTCATTCATTCATTCAATGAACACGTTGTTATGGACTGAAGGTTTGTGTCTTCCAAAATTCATATGTTGAAGCCCTGACCCACCATTTGATAGTATTTGGAGATGGGGCATTTGGATGGTAATTAGGATTAGATGAGGTAGGGAGAATGGAACCATTAAGAGGAGATTAGTTCCCTTCTAAGAGACTCCACAGAGCTTCTCTCTTCCCTCCCTCCCCACCATGTAAGGATGCAGTGAGAAGTTGGCTGTCCAAAATTCTGTTATTTAAGCCACCCAGTCTGTGGTATTTTTTTTTATTGTAGTCTGAATAGATTGACACATGAATTGAATTTCCAGTAAAGCCCTGTGATTACAAAGATAAATCCCAACCTTTGCCCTCAAGAAACTCCCAGTCTCAAGGATCTCAGATCTATAAACAAAGAAATACGATGTGGGCTGAGCACAGTGGCTCACGCCTTTAATCCCAGCACTTTGGGAGGCCGAGGTGAGTAGTTCATGAGGTCAGGAGTTTGAGACCAGCCTGACCAACCTGGTGAAACCCCGTCTCTACTAAAAATACAAAAATTAGCTGGGTGTGGTGGCCCATGCCTGTAATACCAGCTACTCAGCAGGCTGAGGCAGGAGAATTGCTTGAACCTGGGAGGCAGAGGTTGTGGTGAGCCGAGATGGCGCCATTGCACTCCAGCCTGGGTAACAAGACCAAAACTCCATCTGAAAAAAAAAAAAAAGGGCAGTTCTGAGGTCCCGGCAGATCTGTCTCTTGCTTCAACAGTGTTTGTACGGAACAGATCCCGGGATTCTTTCTTCCAGCCTCCGACCGCCCTCCGATTTCCTCTCCACTTGCCACCTCTGGGACCACCTTCTCGGCCATCTCCTGCATCTGGGGACCTGCTAACAACGTTTTTGTGGTAAGCTCCTTTTTGCCGACCAACCATGAGCTCCCAGATTTGTCAGAATTCTTCCACTGACGTGGAGGCAGCCGTCAAACGCCTGGTCAATGCGGACCTGCAGTCCTCCTACACCTACCTCTCTCTGGGCTACTATTTCGACGGTGATGATGTGGCTCTGGAAGGCGCGAGCCACTTCTTCCGCGAATTGGCCGAGGAGAAGCGGGAGGGCTACAAGCGTCTCTTGAAGATGCAAAACCAGCGTGGTGGCCGCATTCTCTTTCAGGACATTAAAAACAAGCAATGGGGAAAGGATTCCCTGTTTAATAAATGGTGTTGGGAAAACTGGCTAGCCATGTGCAGAAAGCAGAAACTGGACCCCTTCCTGACACCTTACACTAAAATTAACTCCAGATGGATTAAAGACTTAAACATAAGACCAGGCACCATAAAAACCCTAGAAGAAAATCTAGGCAAAACCATTTAGGACATAGGAGTAGGCAAGGACTTCATGACCAAAACACCAAAAGCATTGGCAACAAAAGCCAAAATAGACAAATGGGACCTAATCAAACTCCACAGCTTCTGCACGGCAAAAGAAACAGTCACTAGAGTGAATCGGCAACCAACAGA
>JAPYYA010000172.1:0-18277 GCA_028533165.1 Leontopithecus rosalia | reverse complement strand
TGTCTATTTTGGCTTTTGTTGCCAATGCTTTTGGTGTTTTGGTCATGAAGTCCTTGCCTACTCCTATGTCCTGAATGGTTTTGCCTAGATTTTCTTCTAGGGTTTTTATGGTGCCTGGTCTTATGTTTAAGTCTTTAATCCATCTGGAGTTAATTTTAGTGTAAGGTGTCAGGAAGGGGTCCAGTTTCTGCTTTCTGCAATGGTGTTGGGAAAACTGGAAACCCGATTTTATAAAATCCAGAAGCATTTAGAATCCTTCACAATACCTAAGGGCTTATAAAAGGAATGCTCTATTGCATAATATTCCAGGCTGGAGATGTAGGATGTTAATAGATTAAAATACAGGGGCCAAGCCTATGGCTCACACCTGTAATCCCAGAACTTTGGGAGGCCGAGGTGGGCAGATCATGAGATCAGGAGTTTGAGACCAGCCTGGCCAACATGGTGAAACCCCCGTCTCTACTAAAAATACAAAAAAATTAGCGAGGTATGGTGGTGCACGCCTGTAATCCTAGCTGCTCAGGAGACTGAGGCAGGAGAATTTCTTGAATCCAGGAGGCAGAGCTTGCAGTGAACTGAGATCATACCACTGCACTCCAGCCTGGGCAACAGAGTGAGACTCCATCTCAGAAAAAAAAAAAAAGGCAGGGAAAGAACTAATCAGGTGAAGATGTGTTATTAATAGACGAATACTCCCAAATATCTGTTTCTAAGAAAAAATCTTTTAAAAAACAGAGATAATTAATCCCTGGGAGGGCAAAGCCTTACATATAATGATAGATCCTTTAATGTTCTCAGTATCTTCTCTAAACACTATGATTCAAGAGAAGCTGTTTTTCTTATTTTAAAGGATGAACAAGAGAGGTGGTGTTGTTAGAATATTTGTGTCCCTTGTTCTATAATATAGATCTAGATGCTGGAGAAGATCTGGAGATTCTCTTTAGTAACTAAGGACTTTGGGTTTCAAATTCAACTAATGTTTTCTTTCCCTTTAACTTGAACTTCAAAGGCACTGGAGCTTTGAAAATGCTTGCTGAATCCATTTGGAGAAATTGCTGTCATCTTGACTTCTGTGCTTTTTTGTAAAATTGTCCAGTCAGTGGAGTCTTGGTTATATACAGTACGTAACATGCTGTTTGAACAGGTACATATAATGGTTACTTCATATTTCTGAGTACATTGGCCATTCTCCTATACTACAGAGGCAATCACAGTAAGTTATTTTTAATCCAGTTCCTTACATTTCTTCTTTCTCCCAAGGGGTTTATAATTAAAACCATTAAAGTATTACATCTAATATTTGATGGACAATGACTTCTAAATGTTTTAGGAAAATTTTCAGAAATATTTATTCTCCTCACTGTGTATTGATATAACTACAGTTTATCAGGAAAATGTTAACATTTTATGGATTTCTGAGTCAATTTCTAGGCTTTTAAGTGTGAAGGGAGTGCAGTAGGTGGACGGGTTACTAAAGGTTTCCTCCAGGTGTAGGGCATACGATGTAATGATTTACGCACATAAACAGATTGGCTTTTGTACAATCACTCATTTCCTTGAAATAATACTCTAACTTTGAAAGTCTCCAGGAATGAAAAAGAGGTAAAATTTCACCTTGTACTAGTAGGAGGAGGTGCAAGAAACAACTGAAAATAAAGAAAGGCAAATTTAAAGTAGAGCTGACAGGGTGTGTGACCTTCACTGAGCTCAGGACAGGTCAGTATGGGAGGGAAGAGAAGGAGAGAATTTGGATTCTGTTTTTCAAAGAAAAACTTCAGCTCTAAGACTGGAATCCAAAAGGCAAGTGCATTAAAATACAGGGTCTGCAAGTAAAGAGTGTACCCTCTGCTGTAATTGGGAATCTATGTTAAACTGCAGGCTTAGGGGTATATTTTTTATTTTGATTCTATTCATGTGTTGTTCTCAGATACTGTTTTAACCAGGTGAGAACTTGTTTCTTTTACAATGGATGTGGTCTCATGGCTGAATTTCTGCATCTCTAAACTCAGACTTAGCTGTCTTTCTTAGACAATCAAGACAGGTATTGGAAAAGATAAGACATGAAAGGTAATTTTGTCACTGGAGGGTGATTTTTTTCTTGTCTACACTCGTATTAAGGTGTGTTAAGGAAGGCCAGATGTGATGGAAAAACCTCACTGTGTTGGGCAGGCATTATTAGACCTGGACTTTCTTATTATCCTCTGTTGCAAATGAGCTGTGTTTGGACGTTACCTCTTGAGACTTCAGTTTCTTCATCTTTACAGTACAGACAAGTTGATGCAATGTAAGATGCCTGAGGATTTTTAATATGTAACAATTCTAGAGTCTTGTCCAGTTGGACCCTTGAACTCATTACATCTGACTCTGCATTTCTTAGCTTAGCAAAAGGAATGCCATTAATTTCTTATGGTCACAGGTGGTAGCGTTACCAGTTCACTTGTCCAAACTCTGGCACTGCTGAGTCCCAGAAGTAAACTGGACTGATGCTAGAGAAGCACTGGTTAAGTGCTGAAGAGCTAGAGGCAGACATCTTATGCTTGAATACAGGCTTCTCTCTCTTTTTTTAACTATAATTTTGGGTAAGTTGTTTTTCTTTTCATCACAGTTTACTTTTCTTTAAAATGTGGAGAATTGTGTACCAATTTCATTGTTGTGAGAATTAAGTGAAAAAATGCATGTAAAGCATTTACTGTAGCACCAAGTACATGGCGAGCACTCAATAAAATGAACAATTATTATAGGAAGTATAGAGTATAAAAATAAATCTCTGCATGCTAGAAAGTAAGAATGGGGAAAAGAGTTAGAGTAAAAGTTTGCATTTCAAAATGAGTATAGGAAATTTAAAAACTAACAAAAGTTTCTCTGTTTGGGAAGAAGTTGGTTTATGTCCTGACCTCTCAATTGCAGCCTGAGGGCCTTTTATGGGATATCAGGGTCTTTCTTCTAGGTTGACACTTTTCTCCATTTCTAGTTTCTGTAAAAATATGGGTATTAGAGGATTGAAGTGGTAATAGGCACACTGTTGGTATTTGGACTAGGACAGAAAAAGAAACTGATCCTGTGCTTGAGTCTCCCAGTTAGCAGTGAACATTAAAGACGTCAATTTTGACATGAGACCGAGTTGTTCTGTTTGTATGTTTGTGTCTGCAGGGAAATAGGCAGGAGATGAAAATTGCAAAAAAGAACTGTTCTTTAAATATATTCTAATTACTTCAAGATATGCAAGAAATTGAACTACGAAGTGAAATAATGAAAATGAATGAGTCAAGTTTGGGGTTTTCCGTTTGGTTTTGATCAGGAAGTTTAACCTTTGATGTAGGCCTTCAGGAAGTTGTAAAAACATTAGTTGATTGTTGGTTCTCTCAAAGGCCATCTCCTCTAGGGAAAAGTTGGCAATTAGAAGTGCATTCAGCCTTATTCTCAAGAGTTCCTGTCCCTGAAAGGATTCTCTGGAGCACTGGGCTATCCAGAAGGGAGACCGTGATCCTGGAGCTTGGAGCTCTTAGGCCAGCTTCTTAGTGAAGCATTTGCAGGATCACCAGGAAGATGGTACCTTTTCATGCACTTCATCAGGTGTCATACCTACATGTAACAGGGCAATTCATCTTACCTGTCACTGCCTTTGTGCTTTAAGATCACATAAAGATAAAAAAAATTGAAATCTAGGAAAAAGTGAGCATTAATAATAGCAAAACTTAGTTTTAAGTACTGTCTTAAAGTTAATTGAATGAAATGGGCGTTCTTCATTAAGTAAATGAAAATGGACTATGTATTAAACAGATTATCACTGATTATTCAGACTTGACTTATTGACTATTGTATCGATGGTATAAAACCAGATATCAAAAATCTTTGACTGGTGGACTAAAAATTATATTAGGAAGATTCTAAAAGATCAATGGGCAGTCATGGCAGCCTCATCCTCTGTCCTGATCTTCTCAGAGCAGTTAGGGTCCAGTCAGGCTCTCTCCCTATGTCCATTTAGTGACTTGGTGAAAAAAATTTCATAAGCACATTACAGCAACTATATCCAGATATTTTCTGGATTCCCATCATGTACCATTGTATAATTCCCTATATATTTTTTTACATATTCTGCTCAATTTAAACATTTATGATTTCAGCCTCAGGACTCTAAGAATAAAATAGAAACTATTTCTTTTCTGACTATACAATTAATTATGCAAGCTGTAGAAAATACTAAAAAGCATAAAGAAATAAAAATCACCCTTAGTTTCACATCCAAAAGTAAATGTCCTAAATATATTATTTCCTTATCAACTTTTTTGTACACATATGTTTTAATATAGGTAAAACAAAACCTACATAAGGTTTTATAAGTGAAATTTTTGAACTTAAATTTTATTAAAATATACATATAAAACCTATAATCTTAAAATACTGAATCTATAATTATCACTAACTTTTAACCTATAGAATTCTTGCATAATTATAATTAAGATATACAGACTATTTTGTGGTTTTTTAGTTCATGTCTTTTCATATATACATTTCAAAGTCTTATTAGTCTCCAAAGCTGTTACCTCTAATGACTGCATTAATTCATCGTATTGATGTCCAAGTGAAGTTTTGCAACAACTACCCTTTAGGAAATGAAATCTCTCTCTTCAGTGTGTCCTATGTATTCTAGGAATATTTTTGAGGTCAGGCTAATTAAAAACTAAGAAGTCAGCTAAAGAAGTTTACAGGTATCTTAAAAATCATGTGTTCTGCCGGGCACGGTGGCTGAAGCCTGTAATCCCAGCACTTTGGGAGGCTGAGGCGGGTGGATCACGAGATCAAGAGATCGAGACCATTCTGGTCAACATGGTGAAACCCGTCTCCACTAAAAAATACAAAAAATTAGCTGGGCACAGTGGCGTGTGCCTGTAATCCCAGCTACTTAGGAGGCTGAGGCAGGAGAATTGCCTGGACCCAGGAGGCGGAGGTTGCGGTGAGTCGAGATCGCGCCATCGCACTCCAGCCTGGGTGAAAAGAGCGAAACTCCGTCTCAAAAAAAAAAAAATCATGTGTTTGGGGGAATAAAAGAGAAAAGAAGTTTACAGGTATCTATTCCTAGGGAGTTTTCAGACAAGAATCATCTGTGAGATGGCAGAGTACTGAAAAGGCAAAGTTTCGGACTATTTGATTATATTATGCTTCTTTTTTTTCCCTTTCTTTTTTCTAAAGGTAAAATATTCCTTCCTGGAGGTTTTATCACCCACACCACATAGATGGAGAATAAAAAGAATGTGACTGAATTCATTTTAATAGGTCTTACACAGAACCCCAAAATGCAGAAAGTCATGTTTGTAGTATTTTTGGTTCTGTACATGGTAACACTTTCAGGCAATCTGCTCATTGTGGTTACCATTACCACCAGCCAGGCTCTGAGCTCCCCCATGTACTTCTTCCTGACCCACCTTTCTTTGATAGACACAGTTTATTCTTCTTCTTCAGCTCCTAAGTTGATTGTGGATTCCCTTCATGAGAAGAAAATCATCTCCTTTAGTGGGTGTATGGCTCAAGCCTATGCAGAACACATTTTTGGCGCTACTGAGATCATCCTGCTGACAGTGATGGCCTATGACCGCTATGTGGCCATCTGCAAACCTCTGCACTACACAGCCATTATGAGCCACAGCCTGTGCATTCTCCTCGTGGCAGTGGCCTGGATGGGAGGATTTCTTCATGCGACTATTCAGATTCTCTTTACAGTATGGCTGCCCTTCTGTGGCCCCAATGTCATAGACCACTTCATGTGTGACTTGTACCCTTTGTTAAAACTTGTTTGCATGGACACTCATACCCTTGGTCTCTTTGTTGCTTTCAACAGTGGGTTCATCTGCTTATTAAACTTCCTTCTCTTGGTGGTATCCTATGTGATCATCTTGAGATCTTTAAAGAACTATAGCTTGGAGGGGAGGCGTAAAGCTCTCTCCACCTGTATCTCTCACATTACAGTAGTTGCCTTATTCTTTGTGCCCTGTACGTTTGTGTATCTGCGCCCAGTGACCACTCTGCCCATTGATAAAGCTGTTGCAGTATTTTATACTATGGTGGTCCCAGTGTTAAATCCTTTGATCTACACACTCAGAAATGCTGAGGTAAAGAGCGCAATAAGGAAGCTTTGGAGAAAAAAAATGATTTCAGGTAATGATGAATAAGACTCTTGAGCACTCAGCATAGAGGTAATAGGTATCTAAACTTCTTGATTTGTAGATGAATATATTGACTCTAACAAGGGTTTGGCTAATGTTGCAGATAGTCACTAAAGCATAAAGGGAAAGTTTGGACTCTGAAGCTTACTGTTCTCTTATTCCATACTCTCGTCATCCCCACTATTGCTTTTTAATCAATATGTGTTCATCAATTGCCTGGAAATTTGAAACATCTCTAGATGCTAAAAAGTATAAATGTAGAATATTAGATTGATGTTGAAACAGTCTCATGATATAATGAGCTGTTGGTTACTGCTGATTATTGAAATTTACATGTTTAATAATATTTCTTTACTTTGGACTGTGGCTTAATATATACACACTTTCTTTTGTAAATTTTCTTGGTCACTATGTATCGGTTGTATTGTAAAAAGATGTACTGTTCATCGAATGCCTGCAAGGTTGCATTATATTAAGTTTTTTCCATACTGTATCAGTTAGGGATCAAACAACTTCCCTGATTTGAGCAGTGAAAATTTATATAACATTATTAATTATATTGAGGGATTAACTATAAAGAAGTAAAGAATGCCCTGTGACTGAGAGATGAGTATCTAAGAAAGGAACACATTCAGGGCTGGCTGCTGTGGCTCATGCCTGTAATCCCAGCACTTTGGGAGGCTGAGGTGAGTGGATCACAAGGTCAGGAGATCGAGACCATCCTGGCCAACATGGTAAAACCTTGTCTCTACTAAAAATACGAAAATTAGCTGGGCATGGTGGCACGTGCCGGTAATCCCAGCTACTCAGGAGGCTGAGGCAGGAGAATCACTTGAACCAGGGAGTTGGAGTTTGCATTGAGCTGAGATGGTGCCACTGCACTCCAGTCTGGCAACAGAGCAAGATTCCATCTGAAAAAAAGAAAAAGGAACACATTTGGGAGCTGGGCTCCCTTCCTAAGGCTGAGATTCCTATATTTTGGAGAAAGTGTAGTTGTTGCCAATTGGATGTTGGAGAAGTTCACTGGGTAGTCTTGGGCCAGAACTAGTTTATGGTAGCTGGACAGAAGCTGACACACAAGAAAGGTGTCTGGGACTGGCCAGCTGGGAGCCTCCCACTGGGATGCTGGAGGGCTGAGGCTGGTAAATGAGGAACTGTAGCCTGGACCTGCAAGCAGGAAACAACCCTCTGGGATGTAGGTGGACCAAGGCTACCCCATCACAGATAGGCAATTTTGGAAAACTGATTGTTGGAGTATCTGTGTGATTCATTGGAATCTCCCTGCAGAGGTACCACTGAAACTCGATGAGAAATAGTCCATGAAGTTGTCAGTGAAACTCATTGGAAGTGAGCACCTCTGAATGTCTCTCCCTCCCCCTGCCCTGCCCAGCCAAACACACTGCTACTGGAAGCTACATAGAACAAGATGAAACAAACATTTAAATCAGGAAGACATGCCCCTTTCGATTCCCTGTACTGACAAAACTTAACATCAAAGCAGACTATGTGCAGAGAATAAATTCTTACAGGGCTTATTTTCATTATGGAGCAGGCAATGAAGGTTGTATTTGGAGCTGAGTAGCAATACATTGATAACTAGCACTCAAATTTTATCCTTAATTCTTATAATACATTTTACAGGATATTGAAATGCATATATGTTGCATTATTTGACCAGACCTCAAGTTAGTGGCAGAATGAGGTATAAATTGAGATATGGCTCCTTATTCTACGTACTTTGTTGGTAGTAGGTAGCTGCAACCAGCTTTTTTACTGTAAAGCCTAAAAATGAACACAATTTATTAAATGATTCTGTATAAACTAATGTTATAATTTCATTTAATTTTACTATTATGCACTGGAATCTGATTCTTTCACTGAAGATAGAGGATGAACAATCACTCAGAAGTGGTTTTATAGAAAAAAATTTTAACATTGTTATTGAAACATTTTTTTTTGAGACAGAGTCTTACTCCGTCACCCAGGCTGGAGTGCAATGGCACCATTTCAGCTCACTGCAACCTCCGCCTCATGGGTTCAAGCGATTCTCCTGCCTCATCCTCCTCAGTAGCTGGAACTACAGAAGTATGCCACCATGCCTGGATAATTTTTATATTTTTAGTAGAGATGGGTTTTTGCCATGTTTGCCATGCTGGTCTCAAACTCCTGACCTCAAGTGATCCATCTGCCTTGGCCTCCCAAAGTGCTGGGATTACAGGTGTGAGCCACTGCACCTGGCTTATTTAAACTTTTAAGTGAATTTTCATGATTTGGTAATTGTACTACTCTTCAAAGCATGAAAAATCTAGTTTCTGCTCCTTTATCAAAAGGTGTATGATGGATCCCTAGGCATTAGACTTTGGCACCAGAATGTAGAAAGGTAAAGTTATGAGAAAATCTGAGATACATAGCATCCAAGGACAAAACCAGAATTGATATCCAAAGGTGATTGAAATTTCAACCTGGCTGAAAGGCAAAATCACACATAAGTACCTGCCTCGAGCTACCCAAGAAAGTTTAGATGGTGGGTGGAAGATGGATCCAGGAGAGATCCCTGGGACACAACTCCAGAGTGTCTTTTGACTCATTCTAGAGTAGTGAAGAAATTAATAAAGATGAACAGACAGTTTGAATGGAAAGGTTGTCAATGAAGCTAGTAATGCTTGTTAAAACTTTCATAAGGGTTCCCCACTGAGCATATACAGGTGGTCTTAGAGATGATCATTAGGTAAACAACCTTAGTAAAGATAATTTATATGCACAGTGCACTTCATCGTTTATGTGAGTTTAACTTTTTTCCATGCATTTCTATTTCCTTCTATTACTCATGGAATTAAAAAGATTAAAAGCCGTTATCAGAGCTATCTCATTCTCCATTCCTGTTTGTATCCCTGAATCTGTGTTCCTCAGACCACCATGCCTCGACTTCCAGCTCTACCATCCATATTCAGCTCATTCCTGAATGTTTCTGTACTTTGACTTAGCGTTAATAATTCCATCAACTGTCATAGAGAAGCCAATCTACATTTAACATATTATGCTTTTCGTGAGCATTTTGCATTTAGAAAGATATTAATCACAAATAGTAGAATCTTTTCTTCTTGGTATAATTCGTTGAATGTGTCTTAAAAATTTTTTTGCCATAAGTTATTGGGGTACAGGTGGTATTTGGTTACATGAGTAAGTTGTTTAGAGGAGCTTTGGGAGACCCTGGTGCACCTATCACCAGAGCGGTATACGCTGCACCAGACTTCTTGTCTTTTATCCAACCCCCTCCCACTCTTCTCCCGAAGTCCCCAAAGTCTATTATATCATTCTTATGCCTTTTCATCTTCATAGCTTAGCTCCCACATATCAGTGAGAACATATGTTTGGTGTTCCATTCCTGAGTTACTTCACTTAGAATAATAGGACAGATATTAGTATCTTTACAATAAAAAATCAACTACATATTATAAAATAATTACATCACACAATTTAATTTCCAATATTTCTTAGCTTTATTGAAGTAATGCTGACAAATAAAACCTGCATATATTTAAGGTATGCAATATGATGTTCTGATATATGTATACACTGTAAAATGATTACCACGTTCAAGCTAGTTGACATAGCTCTCACCTCACATAGGTACTTTTTTTTTGTAAAATTTAAGATCTATTCTCTTAGTAAATTTCAAGTATACATTACATTATTAATATTAACTGTAATCACCGGGCTGTACATTTGATCTTCAGAACTTTAATCATCTTGTTGAACTGAAACTTTGCACTTTTAGACCAACATCTCTCCACTGTGCCCATTCCTCCAACCCCTGCCAACCACTATTCTGCCTCCATTCCTTGCCTCCAGGTCTTGTTTCTGAGGATAGGTCCTAGCATCACCTACGTGTGTAATATTTAATACTACGTTGAGACTTGAACATCATTCAACATATTTGAAACCTCATTAATCTTCTTTTTCTCTCCCTGACATCCAGTGATCTAAGCCGGGGCCCAAGTTTCATCCGTGAATTCTCTCTCTCTCATCTTCATCCTATATCAAGTTCTTTTGTTTAGAGTTCAAAAATATTCTTCAAGACCTATAACTTTCCATGTTAGTTTGATTTCCCCAGATTCAGAGGATGATATGAGAATTTTAATAAAAGTGATCTATAAGGGGAAAAGATTGAAGGCAATCTTCTATAGCAGGGGAAGGAAGGATGTGCTGTCAACTAGTCTTCCATTAGCCTGGGAGTCTTCCAGAGCCCTGGGAGCTCTGAGATATACATTATACTACAGAACTGCTTCCACCTTGAGACAAAGTAATTAACCTCTTGAACCTTATTCACAGTCAGTCATCCCTGGTGGGCCTGAGGAGGGGGAGCAAAACGCCCAAAGTGATGAAGCTCCCATTTTATCTGGTGCAATTGTCCAGAAAAGGGTAAGCCTGTGAGCTGTTAGCAGCCTAGGCCCACAGTAGCTGGGGCGTGCATGCACTGGCCTGGTGAAGGGGATTTGAGCTGGACACAATAGTGTCCACCACACTCTGTGTCCTCACTGACAACACCAGGACTGAGGCCTCCAGCCTTTCACACTGAAATAATGACAAAAACCCCTAGGTGCTCTCCTGCTTCCAGTCTTGATCCTTCAATCCATTTTACATCCTGTAGTCAGGATTATCGTTATAAAGTTAAAATCTAACTGCATCACTCTCTAGCTTAAAAATGCCTTCCTTGTTTCTCCCGTGGTCCTTCGCATTAAGTCTTAACACAACTATAAGACCCTTCTTGATATTCTCTTTTCCTGTCTCTCTAGCTTCATGTCTTACAATTTAGAAGACTTTCTTTTTTTTGAGACGGAGTTTCACTCTTGTTACCCAGGCTGGAGTGCAATGGCGCGATCTCGGTTCACCACAACCTCCGCCTCCTGGGTTCAGGCAATTCTCCCGCCTCAGCCTCCTGAGTAGCTGGGATTACAGGCACGCGCCACCATGCCCAGCTAATTTTTTGTATCTTTAGTAGAGACGGAGTTTCACCTTGTTGACCAGGATGGTCTCGATATCTTGACCTCGTGATCCACCTCGGCCTCCCAAAGTGCTGGGATTACAGAATTTATAAGACTTTCTAAGTTCATTGTCTAGCATGGAGCCTGGCACACAGTTGGGGTTCAGTAAATAATTGCTGAATGAAAGGGTGAATTAATAATCATGGCCATATTATACCGACTAGGTCTCCTGCATACTCTCTTCACTTTCTGGCCTACGTGTTCTCTTTCCTAGAAGCACTGCTCTCAGCTTCATGCCTATTCATTCTGCGGAGTCCTTTTCATCCTTCTGTTCCCATTTTTGATATCTTTTCATCTAGGAATCCTTTTACAACCCCTCAGGTCTATGTGTCATCTCTTTTGCTCATTTCTCAATGAATCTTCAGCTCTATGAAGGCAGGACCTGGGTTTCTCTTTATTCACCATGGATGCCCTAGCAATTTTCAGTGTACCTGATGCATTCCTTGGGCTCAAAATGTTGTTAATCAATGAATAAGAAATAGAAGGAACGAATGAAGAATATTTATTCTGAAATGGCTTTGGGTGTAGACAGAGCTACGTAGTCGTAAAAAGAGTTTTTATCTTGTGAGGTGCTGTGGGAGTGGGGCCTGCCGATCCAGGCAGCTTGGCTTCCTGGATTCAGCCCCCTTCCTATGGGTACACGGGGACCTCCCACCTTGCCTGAGTTGCAGATATATTTGTTGCGGATCCTCAGGTCAGAGTTTGTAAAGCTCCTGGGTCTATGTGTGTGCCTGAGCAGCTGCTCTGTGGAGACTCCGCACAGCTCTGTGTTTAGGGTCCAAGGTCCTGGTGGTCTGGGCCCGCCAGGGGATCGCCTGATCTGCGGGTTACAAAGATCCATGGGAGAAGCATGGTTTTCCGGGGTTACATATTCACTCATCGCATTGTGGGGGTTCCCTTGGGTCCCTGTTGCCCCTAGGTGGGCCATACCCCTGGGCTGCTTTTCTTCATTCTCTGTGGGTGGAGTTGTTTCCCTGATCAGTCCCAAATGCAAGTACTCAGATCTTTCAGTTGCAGATGCTGTATTCACTTGTCCTTTTTTTCCCTTTCTGTGAGTGCCATGGACCTCAGCTGCTTCTAATCTGTGATCTTGGACCCCTCCTCAAAATAACTTTTAATAATAAAATGTTACCAAAAAGTAAGCTGATTGACAGAGAAAGAGAGCATAAATAGCGCGTAATCATAAGATAAAACATTGCTGAAAGCAGAAAATTTCAATATTAACTTCTTGTTCACATGCTAGGAACTTGCTTCTATTTCTTTTGTATTCTTCAGCATAAGAAGTAAAAACAAACTGTGGTTCCCCTAAGAAGTCCAGTTAGAATTCTTCTTAGTGCCTGAATCAGATAAGGAAAGAATTTCCATTTCCAGTACTGTTTTTTTTAGCTCTACATTTTGTTGAATTCATTTACCTTTTTTAATACTTCTATTCATTCATTCAATGTTTATTGTGTACCAGACATTGTGCTACCTTGTGGCAATTATCATTATCTAGTAGGCAAGCAGTTTATGGAACATGATTGTATATTGAATAGAAATTTCTGCCTGAAATTCAAATGCTCTTTGAATTATGGGAGCCATCATCACTCTTTCTGATGGGTTTTTGCATAACATGGGTGACATGAGCGATACAAAGTGGTTCAGAAGCCTACACTGACATTTGGAAACATGATGGAAACTTCGTTACCTACCCATGAGAGTTTAAATGACCCACTGCTATTACAGCCTTAAAGTGGTTAGATACCCTAATGTTTCACAAATGACCGTCAATAATGATGTCAAATGTTCTCCAAGGACTTGAATCATGCATCCATTGAATAGGATGGTCTTCTTTTCATAGAGTGAATTTATGATTAACTTAGGGGTATTTACAGAGGAATAGCAGGCATTAAGTAAAGTGGAGTGGTTAATACAAATTCTTATATTTTTAGTTAGGTAATAAATGAATATATGCAATGTGCCTAGCATAGTCTCTGGTTCTAGAATGGTAAGTAGTATAATTAACTGACCTTTTCATTATCACTCTGTGGCAAAATATTATAGCAGTTAAGAGTATGGTCTGGAACGTCAGTCACAGTTTGATTACCGGCTCGTCAGTGTATCTATTTTGATATCTTCCTTTGCCTGTCAGTTTCCTCACTTGTGAAATGAAGAGAATAGTAGTGTTTACCTCTTTGAAGTGTTACAGACGTTACTTTTAGATACCAATATGTTCTATTATTTCTTTTGTTTGTGAGAGGAAAGCGTATGAATCCATATACTGGATGAAGCTAGTAAAACTGAGCTCCAACTTGGTAGAATTTCCCAACTAGGCAGAGTTGTCCTGGGTCGTTTTCTCTCTTTCCTTGAACCATTTCTGTACCCCTCCATGTGGAATCTATGAATCATACGGGTAATGTTTTCTTTATCCAATCAATTTGCCCCACTGCAATTATCTAAAATGTCCTTTTGACCTTTCCTAAATGTAATCAATGTTGGGCCCTAGTTACGTTTACTTGCCACCTGAAATGCCCTTTCTACTACACAGTTTCCGAATGGCATTTTTCATCTGGGCATTCCTCAAGGTATAGATTAAGGGGTTTAACATAGGAGTTATCATAGTGTAGAATATAGCAACTGCTTTATCAATAGATAAAGTAGCTGCCGGTCTCATGTACACAAATATGCAGGTCACAAAGAATAAGATGACAACTGTGATGTGGGAGACACAGGTGGAGAGGGCTTTGTGCCTTGCCTCCAAGCAGTGGGTCCTTAGGGAGCACAAGATGACCACATAGGAGATCAGCAGGAGGACAAAGTTTAACAAGCAGATGAATCCACTGTTGGCAGCAACGAACAGTCCCAGTGTGTGGGTGTCAGTGCAGGCAAGATTGAGCAAAGGGTTCAGATCACACATAAAGTGATCTATGACATTAGGACCACAGAAAGGTAATTTGAAGATGAAGAGGATCTGTATGGTTGCATGAAGAAAGCCTCCCATCCACACCACTCCCATTAGCAGGGCACACACACGCCGGTTCATGATAGTCATATAGTGCAGGGGCTTGCAGATGGCCACATAGCGGTCATAGGCCATCACAGTAAGTAGGATGCCCTCTGCACCTCCGAAGAAATGTTCTCCAAAGACTTGAGTCATGCATCCATTGAATAGGATGGTCTTCTTTTCATAGAGTGAATCTATGATTAGCTTAGGGGTATTTACAGAGGAATAGCAGGCATCAATAAAGGAGAGATAGGCCAGGAAAAAGTACATGGGGGACCCCAATGATGGGCTGGCAGTGATGGTGACCACAATGAGCACATTTCCCACCACAGTGATGATGTAGATGACAAAAAACACAACAAATATGATTTCCTGCATCTTTGGATTCTCTGTAAGCCCCAGTAGAACAAACTCTGTCACGTTATTCCTATTCTCCATGTATTTCATGTGATGATTAATTATATTACCTGAAAAAATTTTTTTATTAATAAAACTTGGAATTTATTACACATCTCCATTTTAACAAATAATGCTTGAATTTTATTGAACTGTAAATTCTTATAAGGTTTTTGTTGAAGCGTTAATAAAGTTTCAATTTCTCCGTTCTTGGAGATGACTTGGTGAAGACTTAAGAGTATAGCCATGAGGAACTTGTGAACAAAGTCAGGATGCTGTCTGTATACTCAGTCATCTGGGATGCCTAACAGTCTGATTTGAAGTAGTAGATTGGATACACAGTGGCAGCTAAACCTGAAAAGGGAGATTGATGATGAATTTAAAGGCCATGGTTGTAAAGCTAAGGAATTTTCCCTTTATTCTTTAGGAAATGGGGAACATTGGTAGGTTACTGTGAATATGAGTGGGAAGATGAAGAAGAATTTGAAGAGTAGGAATCTTGGAATATCCCACTAGTAAAAATCTTTGTGTGTCTTGGATGAAGTGGGCTGAGGTTAGCCAGAGAAAGGATTCTCAGTGGGCAGGGTATTTAGAGTGCTTGACATAAGAAGCACCTGGGAGTTGGTGACTGAAATGTAAAAAAAGGATAGAAGAGCTACTAAAAGAATTCATAATGCTTATTGTCAAAATATAACTTTATATTGGCAAATGTTATATGCCCTTTAATAATTAATTGCCTTCCTCGAGACATAACAGTGCTTTGCATACATGATTCCAGTGAACATTTATTTCATCCTAGGTGATTGGTATTATTTCATCAATTTTTCAGATAAGGCAGCAATATTAGAGACTGTTAATAGTTATGTTAACATGATATTTATATTGTACAAAATATAGTATTATTTATGTTAACATACTACTCACGGTTATAATATTGATAATATTAACTAAAACATACTGAGCATTAGTGTCTTCTAAATGTTTTTTGCAGGCAATCACAAAATAAACCCAGAAAATACTACTATCATTTCTATAATAATTTTAGATATTAGGAAATAGAAGCATAGGGAAGTTAAAGATCCCATCTAAGATCAAACAGTTTAATAAAGGGCATAGCCAAGATTAGGCACATTATACGAGTTATTTTTTTCTCCCCAAACTCTGAGCCCTATGTTGTTATAATAAACAATGTTGAACTAATAATCTCCTTTTGATATGACTATTATGATTATAATTACTTTAATACTCCTTCTGAGGCAATTTTATGGGGGCAATTTCATTAGCAGCAACCCCTGCCTCTCCCTCACAACACAGTGACATCTTTGAACTCTCAAATATTAAGAAAAATATGGTATTGAATCATTGAATATACATTTATCGTAGCTTCTCCCCTAGTCCCAGCTCTTTCCTCAACAGCACCCCTCACCAAATCCTGGGCTCCCAGACTCTTTGGCAAACTGTTGATAATGACAGCAACAGCGGCCAATTATATTAAATTTAGAATTAGAAAAATATTTGATTAGAATCATTGGTTTTCCACTTGCAACTTTTTAAAGGCAGACATGTTTCTTGGCACCTTTCATGTTGTTTCCTCGTCTATAAAGTGTGAATAACAATATCATCTTACAGGTTGTTATGAAAATTGATTGAGGGAACATAGAAGAAAATGTCTACCACAGTGCTGTGGAAGCACACAGGACTTTCTTTACTTTTATAAGTGTGTATACAGCTAGGAGATAGAAAGAATTGATCATTAGAACAGTAAACAGAATCATTATCCATGCAATAATCTCAGGAAGAATAATCGCCAACTTACTCTTGAAGAAGCCACAGTGACTCATATTGTCCATAGCAGTTGATCCCAGGAAGGATTCTTCATGTTAGTGCTTAGACTAAACAGCTACAGGACTATGCCATTTAGTATTCATATTTATGTCCTTTGTGTATATGATGTGTGTTTAAATTTTGTTTTCATCTTTATGACTAGTCTACTTATTAAAGGGGTATGTCATGGCAGAAGCATGATACCCAGTGTCAGAGTGCTGGGTCCTACAAATTAATTAATTTCTAAAAGCCTCAAAATTTTCAATTGTCAAATTAGGCGAATTATGTTTACTATCTTTTGAAAAATTTGGATAAGGATGAAAGACTCTATTTACTATGTTTGAGATGTTGAAAAATAATGATTGGCCAGGTGCGGTGGCTCACGCCTGTAATCCCAGCACTTTGGGAGGCTGAGGCGGGTGGATCACGAGGTCAAGAGATGAAGTCCATCCTGGTCAACGTGGTGAAACCCTGTCTCTACTAAAAATACAAAAAATTAGCTGGGCCTGGTGGCGCGTGCCTGTAATCCCAGCTACTCAGGAGGCTGAGGCGGGAGAATTGCCTGAACCCAGGAGGTGGAGGTTGCGGTGAGTTGAGATTGTGCCATTACACTCCAGCCTGGGTAACAAGAGCGAAACTCTGTCTCAAAAAAAAAAAAAAAAAAGAAAAGAAAAGAAAAGAAAAATAATGATTACTGACTATGTAAAGTAATAGTCTTTAGTAAACATCAGTACTATTGGAAAACTTACCTTAGTAGCCTTAGTAGTTAGATGATCTTAATGATGTTTGGGAGTGTTCAGAAATAATCCTCTTCAAACTGATCTTCTCTTTAGTAAGTTTCAGTGTGAAAGATTGGACAATCTTTGGAAATAGCCTATTCAGATAATTCAATATTAAATCAACAGTTGTTAAGAAGCTGTATATATTAAATGGGTAGTTTTTTGGTATATCAGTTATAATTCAATAAACAAATTGTTCTTATAAGTATAAATCTTTTTATCTGGCCTAAGTCTCAAAAATTTTCTCAGAAAACCTGGAACTTGAATTAAAATGGATTCACTGGAAACACCATGAAGAATTGATTATATGTTGCTCTGGTTCCACAGTGCAAGAGGCTGAAGGTGGGGGGGAAACAACTCTAAATGGATCACTTTGCCCATGATTAATCTTGCTGTGGATAAGTGAACAAGAAAAACATTTCTGTATTGCACTGCATGAATATTTAAAGAGGTTTCCATAAAGATTCAGGGAACTTTTTTTATAGCTGCTGCTTTCTCTCCTAGGAATTAATTATCTCCTTTGATGGAAAGACTTTGGCACAGAAGCAGTATTCTGGAGAGAGATGTCTGAAAAACAAAATAATTCCTGAATGGGGACTTTCATTCCTTACACTTGGAACCTAATACTGAGTCCTCCTTCTCTATCTGAACCTGGGTTGTTAAGCATTCTGAATGCCTTGTGAGTAGCAAGATAGTGTAACTTGAATGTGGACCTGTGATATAGTTTCTCTGTTGATACATGTCACAGGAAGCTTCTATTTTTTTTTTTTAAAGAATCAACATTACACCTTTTTCTGGAAACCTGCTATTAATTGCTTGAGATCTAGAGCAGTGAGGGCATGACACTAATTGTGGCCATTTAATTAATTTTAAATTTTAAATTTAAAAAAATATATATATTTTTTTAATTTTTATTGCATTTTAGGATTTGGGGTACATGTGCAGAACATGCAAGATAGTTGCATAGGTACACACGTGGCAGTGTGTTTTGCTGCCTTCTGCCCCCTCACCCATATTTGGCATTTCTCCCCATGCCATCCCTCCCCTGCTCCCCCCCCCCGCTGTCCCTCCCCTATTTCCCCCAATAGA
>JAPYYA010001719.1:0-14849 GCA_028533165.1 Leontopithecus rosalia | reverse complement strand
AGAGAAAAGAAATGCTGGGAACGCAGTACGGAGCACCATGAAGTCCGAGGAACAGAAGATCAAAGATGCCAGGAGAGGTCCCCTGGCACCTTTTCCAAACCAAAAATCCGAAGCAGCAGAACCTCCAAAAACTCCACCCTCGTCTTGTGATTCCGCCAATGCAGCTGTCGCCAAGCAAGCCCTGAAAAAGCCCATCAAAGGCAAACAGGCCCCCCGAAAAATGTAAGTGCCCCCTTCAGTCCTTTTCCTGATGTAGAGCAGTTTGGTTCTTCTGACCCCAGGGAAGTCTGCTCAGGTGCCTGCAGGGGTTCAGGGGCCTCCTCTCAGCCTCTCTCACCTCAAAGACTCAGATGCCCCGAGTCATCAGCAGGGATGCCACTATTTGTCAGTTTCTGGATCTGGCATGGGTCAGAGTTCAAGAGCCTCTCCTTCCTCCTCTCCTTACCCACCCAAGCATATAAGCAGCCTTTGTTTTTTAAATTTATTTTTTTGTTTGATTTTTGGTGTTGGTTTTGAGACAGGGTCTTGCCCTGTCACCCAGGCTGGAGTGTAGTAGTTCACTGCAGACCCAACCTCTCAGGCCCAGGTGATCCTCCTCCTTAAGCCGCCTGAGTAACTGGGACCACAGGTGTGCACCACCATGCTTGGCTAATTTCTTTCCTTTTTTTTTAAGAGACGGGGTTTTGCGGTGTTGCCTGGGTTGATCTTGAACTCCTGGGCTTAAGTGATCCTCCCACCTCAGCCTCCCACCTCACCCAGCCAGTCTTCGAAACTCTGCTGAGGCCCTCATGGGCAGGTGAACTGAGTGACCTGCAGGCTCCAGTGGACAAAGGTGTTTAAGTGACATCATCTCAAAGGAGCTGTGTGCCTTCTCCTAAGGACTTTGTGCCTCTAGGTTTTCAGTCCTGACATTTATTTTATTTTTTTTGAGATGGAATCTCCCTCTGTTGCCCAGGCTGGAATGCAATGGCACAATCTCGACTCTCTGCAACCTCCACCTCCCAATTTCAAGTGATTCTCCTGACTCAGCCTCCTGAGTAGCTGGGATTACAGGCATGTGCCACCACACCCAGCTAATTTTTTGCATTTTTATTTTTATTTTATTTATTTATTTATTTATTTTGAGACAGAGTTTCACTCTTGTTACCCAGGCTGGAATGCAATGGCGTGATCTCGGCTCACTGCAACCTCTGCCTCCTGGGATCAGGCAATTCTCCTGCCTCAGCTTCCCAAGTAGCTGGGATTACAGGCACGCGCCACCATGCCCAGCCAATTTTTTGTATTTTTAGTAGAGACGGGGTTTCACCATGTTGACCAGGATGGCCTCGATCTCTTGACCTTGTGATCCACCCACCTCGGCCTCCCAAAGTGCTGGGATTATAGGCATGAGCCACCGCGCCCGGCCATTTTTTGCATTTTTAATAGAGACAGGTTTCACCATGTTGGCCAGGGCGGTCTCAATTTCCTGACCTTGTGATTTGCCTGCCTTGGCTTCCCAAAATGCTGGGATTATAGGCATGAGCCACTGCGCCTGGCCCTGATATTTACTTTCTCTTCTTCCCCTCTTCCCCAGAGCTCAAGGAAAAACACAACAGAATCGCAAACTTACGGATTTCTACCCTGTCCGAAGGAGCTCCAGGAAGAGCAAAGCTGAACTGCAGGTAGAGTCACATGCTTTAAATTCCAGCTTGTGAAGGGGCAGGAAGGCCCACCAGATGGTGCTTGGCGTGTGCGTGTGCATCCTGAGACTTGTTTTCATCATTTTGGGGCAAGTCTGTTGGTGTCTCTGGCCTTGGTTTTCTCATGGATCTATCAGGGATCCTGGAAAAGCTTGTCCTGCCTTTCTGAGGGGGTCACTGCAGGGCTTGGTTAAGACACTTGTGTGAAGGAACCTTGTGACTTGTAGCATGTGGCAGGGAAAGCCAGGCAGGACTGTGAAGCTGGATTTTCCAGGACTTGTTGGCAGAGCCATTGGGAGCCTGAGACCGTGGGGAAGGCTGCGTGTTCTTTCAGAGGCTTTTCTTGTCGTCTGGGAGTGTCCATGTCATAGTCCACGGTGGTAAAGAGCAGTGGCTGGGAGCCACTTGCTGGTTGCGCAACCTCGGGCCAGTCACTTACCCTATTTGTGCTCTGACTCTCTAGTCTGTAAAATGGTACAATAATATAGTACCTGCTGGACTGTCGTGAGCATTAAATAAATGTGGCTGTGCAAGAGGAACGCTTAGAACCATGCTTGGCACTCAGTAAGCGCCAGCTGTTACTATCGCCACCACTGCTTCCTTAGCATGTCACTCCTGTCTGCTCTTTTCCACGCTGCTGCTGTGCTAGGAGCCTGCAGACCAGTGAGCGACTGGGCTGGAAGGCCAGCTGACCTGTGCGGGCCTCCGCTGCTGCATTTGCAGAGGGTTGAGCTATGCAGCAGGAAGTCAGCATTTGCTGCAGTGAGGTGTGGTTATTGCTATTCTGTTAAACCCAGGGCATGGCAGGTCCCTCCGCTCCCCTCAGGGACACCTGGGGCTGCCCCTCTGCTCTCCCTTACCCCGCAGTGACCATCAGGCTTGGGAGAGACGCTCAGGATTGTATCCTACACAAAGAGGTGGGGACCCTGGCTCTGGCAGTTTCAGCATTTCGACCCTCACGTGGACTCCTTCAGCGTTCTTGATGTTAAATGTGCAGATATATACAATAATCTAGTATTCTTTCCCTTTTTCTTTGACTCGATGAAGCTTCATTTAAAAAAAAAAAAAAGCGTCCATTTTCTTCCCCACAGAGAGCAGCTTTGGTTTTATTGCCTGAAAAAGGCAATGTCTTTCAGCCAAGAATGAGCTGTTATAAAACATTCGCCGGCAGTGGGAGGCTGTGCTAGGTCATTCTTAAAGACAGCACTGGGCCTGGTGCGGTGGCTTATGCCTGTATTTCTACCACTTTGGGAGACCGAGGTAGGCGGCTTATCTGAGGTCAGGAGTTCAAGACCAGCCTGGCCAACGTGGTGAAACCCCGTCTCTACTAAAATACAAAAATTAGTCAGGCATGATGGGGGATGCCTGTAATCCCAGCTACTTGGGAGGCTGAGATGAGAGAATCACTTGAACCCAGGAGATGGTAATTGCAGTGAGCCAAGGTTGGGCCACTGCACTCCAGCCTGGGCGGCTGAGCTAGACTCCATCTCAAAAATAATAATAATTAAAAACACTGCAGAGGATGAGGCAGTGCCAGGCCACAGAACAGCAGACACCTCCCAGCCACGGTCGGAGCTGCAGCATGCCCACACAGAGCGCCTCTGCTGAGCGCCCTCCAAGGGCTGCTGTGGGCTTTAGTGTGGGGGCAGCCGAATTGGCCTTAAAAGAAGCAAGAGTTTGTTCTGGGCAGAGTGAAGGCTTCGAAGGGACAGGATGCAGGTCTGCTGAATCTTGCAGCAGATGAGTGGAAGGGAAGGCATACTTGCTTCCCCAAAGGGCTGTCTGCAAACACAAGAAAGCTCGCCCTGTTCCTGAACCGGGACCCGTGCTGTGCCCCTGTTTGTGTTGGCTCTGCTGAGTGAAGCCATGCGAGCTGTTGCTGGCCAGGGCAGGAGGCTGTAGCTGGTTGGGATGACGTGGCCGGAGGTCATCAGGGCGGAGTATTTTCTGACCGCACAGTTAAAACCTAAGAATGGGACAGCCAGAGCTCATCTGAAGGGTGGGGTCAGTCCTGACCTGACTGCCATGTTAGGCCTAGGCTGGGGGTCCAGGAGGGTGGGACATAACAGAGCCTGTTGTTGGCTAGGTGGTCCGGGTGAAACTGGGATTCAGAGCCTTTTGCACGCCTCCACTGAGGCTAAAGACAGTGCTAGGGTAGGCCTAGTGCCAGGGCTGGGGTCCTGGACAACAGGGTCGAATCAGGGCTGCTGCGTTTGTACACAGGGTGGGACTTGGAGAGATGCCTTACCTCCTGAGTGTTTCACTGCAGGGCCGTTCACCGCCCAGCCTGGCTGCGGGTGGGGTGGCAGCCAGCCACAGGGCAGGGACCATGCCTCTTGGTAATGCCTGGGCTTCCTCTTGCCCAGCTCGGCCCCAAGCAGCCTGCTGATTCTGCTCGGGAAGGTCCCCTCCTTCCTGGTCACAGCGTTCACTTGCCCTAGTTCCGACCTTGCGTCCCTCCCACTCCATCTGCCTCTAGGTCCACCTGTGGGCTCCTGCCAGAATTCCCTTTAGGAAGCCCAGGGCTGGTTGTTTGCAGGCCCCAAACTCCTGGCCTTTGGGAGACTCAGCCTCCCTGGCTTTGCGCTGAGGCATCTGGCCTGGTCCCAGCTTCCTTCTGCGCATCTACCTGCCCTGTTCAGTCCCAGCAGAAAAACTCCCTTTCTGCTACCCCGGTCTTTCCATGACCACCCTGTACTTCTCAGCACTCTCTGCACACTTGAAATGAATGGGTTTTGCGGCAAGGTGGTTGTGTGTGTGTGATGGTGCTGGTTTTGCTTTGAGGGCCTGCTGTGTGCACTGTTCTAGACCAGGAGATTACACAGTAAACAAGACCAGGCCCCGGGACTTATGGGGTTGCTCTTCTGTTTTTTGTTTTTTGTTTTTTGTTTTTTTTTTATGGATTCTCGCCCTCTCACCCAGGCTAGAGTGCAATGGCGCCATCTTGGCTTACTGCAATCTCCACCTCCCTCCCGGGTTGAAGCGATTCTCCTGCCTCAGCCTCCTGAGTAGCTGGGATTACAGGCGCTTGCCATCATGCTTGGCTAATATTTTGTGTCTTTAGTAGAGATGGGGTTTTGCCATGTTGGCCAGGCTGGTCTTGAACTCCTGACCTGGTGATCTCCTGCCTCAGCCTCCCAAAGTGCTAGGATTACAGGCATGAGCTACTGCACCTGGCCTATGAGGCTTATTTTCTTTTTCTTTTTTTGAGATAGCGTTTTCTCTTGTTGCATTATTGCTGGAGTGCAATAGTGCAGTCTTGGCTCACCACAACCTCCACCTCCTGTGGGGCTAATTTTCAAATGGGGAGTAATTAACAATAAAAAAAGATTCCAGCTACTTGGGAGGCTGAGGTGGGAGGGTGGCTGGAGAGCAGGAGCTTACCACCAACCTGGGCAACATTGTGAGACCTCCATCTTAAAACATAATTAAAAAGGCAACTACAAGAGCAAGATGGTTTTGGAAAACACTTTGATAGTGATTTACTAAAACAGTGATTTGATGGCATGGCTAGGTGAAGGGAGTCAGGGAAGTTTCTCTGAGGAAGTGGCTTTTGAGCAGAGCCATCAAGGAAAGGAGGAAGCAAGCCAGGCAGATGGATTGGAAAAGGGCTCCCCAGGCAGTGGAGCCGCAAGTGCAGAGCCCTGAGCCAGGATCATCAGCCTCCTTCTTTTTAAAGAGCCAACAGATGTGGCTGAGTGTGGGAACAGGGCAAGGGCAGCAGATGAGGCTATGAAGGTGGGCCCTGGGTCCTGCAGAACCTCAGAGACCATCGGAAAAAACTTAATCTAAGACCTTCTCTTTATACAACCTACCATGTACCTACAAACATTAAAATTAAAAACTTTTAGGCTGGGCGCGTAAAATCCCAGCACTTTGGGAAGCTGAGGTGGGCGGATCACTTGAGGTTTGGGAATTCGAGAGCAGCCCGACCAACATGGAGAAACCCCATCTCTACTAAAAATACAAAATTATCCAGGCGTGGTGGCGCATGCCTGTAATCCCAGCTACTCAGTAGACTGAGGCAGGAGAATTGCTTGAACCCAGGAGGTGAAGGTTGTGGTGAGCCAAGATCGTGCTATGGCACTCTAGTGTAGGCAACAGGAGTGAGACTCCATCTCAGAAAATCTTTTTATTTTGTAATAATTTTAATTTTAATAATTGTAATTATTTGTAATAATTTGTAATATGTACTAATTTTATAGAAAAGTTAACAAAGATAATACAGAGAGTTCCCCAGACTCCTTACCCAGCTTCTCCCACTTAAGTTCCTATGGTAAATTTGTCACAGCTAAGTAACCAACAGTGGTGTATTACTGTTGAAGTTTTTGTTTGTTTTTGTTTCCTGTTTTGAGACAAAATCTCACTCTGTCCCCCAGGCTGGAATACAGTGATGTGATTTTGGCTTACTGCAACCTCCGCCTCCCAGGTTCAAGCAATTCTTCTGCCTCAGACTCCCAAGAAGCTGGGATTACAGATGTGCACCACCATGCCTGGCTAATTTTTTGTATTTTTAGTAGAGACAGGGTTTTGTCATATTGGTCAGGCGGTTTTCGAACTTCTGACCTCAGGTGATCCACCTGCCTCGGCTTCCCAAAGGGCTGGGTTTACAGGCATGAGCCATTGTGCCTGGCCAAGTTTTGTTTTTTTGTTTTTTTTTGTTTTTGAGATGGAGTTTCGCTCTTGTTACCCAGGCTGGAGTGCAATGGTGCGATCTCTGCTCACCACAACCTCCGCCTCCTGGGTTCAGGCAATTCTCCTGCCTCAGCCTCCCGAGTAGCTGGGATTACGGGCACGTGCCACTATGCCCAGCTAATTTTTTGTATTTTTAGTAGGGACGGGGTTTCACCATGTTGACCAGGATGGTCTCAATCTCTTGACCTCGTGATCCACCCGCCTCGGCCTCCCAAAGTGCTGGGATTACAGGCTTGAGCCACTGCACCCGGCCAAGTTTTGTTTTTTTAATCCATTCCACCAATATGTATCTTTCTTTCTTTCTTCTTTTTTTTTTTAACCTTTTTGACCCATCCATATCTCTTAAGTGGAACATTTAATTCATTTATGTTGAAGGTTAATATTGATATGTGAGGTTTTATCAGGTATATTGCTATTAAGTAAGTTTTTGGGAAGGTTTTTTTTTTGAGTCTCACTCTGTCTCCCAGGGTATAGTGGCGCAATCTTGGCCTACTGCAACCTCTACCCACTGGGTTTAAGTGATTCTCCTGCCTCAGCCTCCCGTGTAGCTGGAATTACAGCCATCCACCACCATGCCCAGCTAATTTTTGTGTTTTTAGTAGAGGTGGGTTTTGCCATGTTGGCCAGACTGGTCTCGAACTCCTGACCTCAAGTGATCCACCCACCTCAGCTCCCAAAGTGCTAGGATTACAGATGTGAACCACCATACCTGGTTATGTTTTTTTTTTTTTTTAAGACAGGGTCTCACTCTGTTGCCCAGGCTGGAGTGCAGTGGCGCAGTCATGGCTCACTGCAGCCTCAACCTCCTGGGCTCCAGCAATTCTCCTTCCTCAGCCTCTAGAGTAACTGGGACCACAGGTATGTGCCATCACACCCAGCTTATTTATTTTTTTTAGGGACAGTGTCAGGATATGTTGCTCAGGCTGGTCTCTTAACTCCTGTCCTCAAACCATCCTTCCTCTTGGACCTCCCAAAGTGTTGGGATTGCAGGAGAGAGCCACCACACCTGGCCTCATTTACAATTTAAAGAAGCCACTGACTGCTGTATGGAGAACTGAGTGTTCCCTGAGGTCAGAGTGGAAGCCGGGTGACTAGAGAGGTGCGGTGGCTGGGCTCAGGGCAGCAGTGAGAATGGAGGTGGAGAGGAGATGGCAGGGTTTGGGACTGTCCTTGATGTTACTCATTCACCATGGTTCCCAGCACAGATTGCTGCAAGCTGGTTTGGGCCTCTGTGTAGGGGAATGGGTTGAGCTCAGCAGTTGGTGCTGGGCTCTCGACATGTGCCATCTGGTTTGGTGACAGTATGTGCTAGCGAGACATGCTGGTTTGGGGCGAGCCACACTGGTTTGGAGCTTCTGGTCTGTCTTCATTTGGTTCCCTTTTGTTTCATAGTGTCTGTGTGATGGCAGAGCAGTGGAACCCAGGGTTAGGGATGGAGGTAGGTACAGGAGGCTTGGCCTTCAAGGAGAGGTGAGTCTGGGAGTGCCTCCTCCTGGTTCTCTGTTCGGGGCTGTATTGGCCCTCTGGATTGGAGGCCCTCTTTTTATTCATGGTGGTAGCTTCTATACAGGTGAAGCTCAGCGATCCTAAATGGACAGCAGCAGGGGCCGTCAGCATGGAGGGATGTGGACTGCCTGTTTCCCATCCAAAGGGCACAGCCTCTGATCTGCTGTACCTGATTTTCTATGAAGTCAGAAGCCTGATTTTCCAACACTGCATGGGCAAAGAACATATCTACAAGCCCCATTCTGTTCCTGTGTCCCCACTGTTTCCTTCCTGATCTAGTTGGACCCCAGGTGACAGATCATCCACAACAGATGGATGACGAGAAAAGAAGGGATACTTGGGGGCTTTGGCATCACTGGGTACCCATCACCCACAATGATGCAAAATGAGGCCGACGGTGACCTGGTGTGTATGGCCTAGGCAATGAGGGCTCAAGGCCTTCAAGCTACCCACGATGGGCTTGGGAGAGGATGCTGATGCTATTTTTCTTTCTCTCTACCCAGTCTGAAGAAAGGAAAAGGATAGATGAATTGATTGAAAGTGGGAAGGAAGAAGGAATGAAGGTAAGGGGCTGCTGTGCTCACTGCATCGTGGCTAAAGCTGGAAGACTTGCCTTTACTGGTCCCTCAGCTGAGAGTGGCCACCACGTGGCTTTAACCCTCTAATGGCCACGGGTACCAGTCAGACTCTTACTACTAGGTTGTGAAAGAGCCAAATACTAAAACTCATTAAGGAAAAATCTTATGAAGGAAACATAAATGGGCCTTGTATATAAATGTTATCCAGGGGAAACTTTTCTTAGAAATTGTGGTTAAACAATTTAGTGGCTTTTTGTACATTCACAATGCAATGCAACCACCATCCGGGTCAAATTTCAGAACTTTTTCATCCTCCCATTACTGCCCACCATCCCCGAATCTCCCTCGCCCATCCCCTGGCAGCCACTCAGCTGTTTTCTGTCTCTGTGGAGTTGCTCTTCTGGACACTTCATATAATTGGGACTATACAATGTGTAGCTGAAGCCTGGGGAAACTTTGAAAAGGAGAAACTAATAAAATTTTAAACTCTGTTTTCCTAGATAATGACAATGCCCAAGAAATGTGCTTTTCTCTTACTGCATTTCAAGCAGACTCAGTTTGGGTGAGAGGAGAGGAACTCTCTTCAGTGGGGCTCAGATGGGCCTGGATTAGGGCTTAGGGCTCAGGGCTCAGAAACCTTCCACTTCCACCCACCACTTAGGGGGACCCCAGCTTAATTCCTGGACCCCTCCAGCAACCCTCTCTGACTCCATGTAGAATAGAATGAGGAGACACAGGAGAGAAATCGTGGAGCGAGGCACAGACCCAGAACACTGGGCCTGCTGTTCACCTAGGAAGGCATAGAGCACAGCCCCTAGGCAGAAAAACCAAGTGTGGATTTGAGTCCCTGCTATGTCACTGCCTAGCTGTGTGGCCTCAGACATGTGGCTCTGCCCCTCTAAGCCTCAGTTTCCTCATCTACAAAATGAGGCAGTCTCCATCCAGCAGATCTCTCATGAGCTCTGATGTAACAGTGCTTTGCAGATGAGTACCAAGGAACCACGTCTGTGGGGTGACAGAAATGTTCTAGAGCTGGATTGTAGTGACAGTTGCACAGCTATGTACCCATCTCAAAAAACCCATCAACCTGTACATGTAAAGCGAGTGAGTTTTATGGTACAGCTCAGTATAGCTGTTAAAGACTGGTATAAGCCCTCAGCTCTCCAGAGGCCTGCTGTGCGTGGTGGCATCCATTGCTGTTATGAGCCAACACCCTCTCTTATCACCTCCTGACAGATTGACCTCATCGATGGCAAAGGCAGGGGTGTGATTGCCACCAAGCAGTTCTCCCGGGGTGACTTTGTGGTGGAATACCATGGGGACCTCATTGAGATCACTGACGCCAAGAAGCGGGAGGCTCTGTACGCACAGGACCCTTCCACGGGCTGCTACATGTACTATTTTCAGTATCTGAGCAAAACCTACTGGTAAGTCTACTGTTGCTTTGAGTGGCTTTTCTGTCTTCTGGGCAGTGAGGAGAGCCCAAAGGGCCAGGACCTCCTGATTCTGTATGGTGTTTTACTTAGTAGAGATGGGGTTTTGTCATGTTGGCCAGCCTGGTCTTGAACTCCTGATCTCAGATGATCCAACCACCTTGGCCTTCCACTTGGCCTTCCAACCCAAAGTGCTAGGGTTACAGGTGTGAGCCACCGTGCCCAGCCTGTTGCCTTTTTTCAAAGCTGTGATGTAACTATCCTGTGCTTCCCTTGTTTTTTTTTCTTTGAGTCTTGCTCTGTCACCCTGAGTCTTGCTCTGTCACCCAGGCTGGAGTGTAGTGGCGTGATCTTGGCTCACAACAGCCTCCACCTCCTGGTTCAGTCGATTCTTCTGCCTCAGCCTCCCGGGTAGCTGGAATTACAGGTGCCCATAACTATTCCCAGCTAATTTTTGTATTTTTAGTAGAGACGGGTTTCTTCATGTTGGCCAGGCTGGTCTTAAATTCCTGACCTCAGATGATCCACCAACCTCGGCCTCCCAAAGTGCTGGGATTACAGGTGTGAGCCACTGCGCCTGGTCCCAGCTTCCCTTTTTTTTTTTTTTCCAGACAGTCTCACACTGTTGCCTAGATTGGAGTGCAGTGGCACGATCTCAGCTCACTGCACCCTCTACCTCCTGGGTTCAAGTGATTATTCTGCCTCAGCCTCCTGAGTAGCTGAGATTACAGGCATCTGCCACCAAGCCCGACTAATTTATTTTTGTATTTTAGTAGAGACAGGTTTTCACTGTGTTGCCCAGGCTGATCTTGAACTCCTGAGCTCGGGCAGTCCGCTTGTCTCTGTCTCCCAAAGTGTTGGGATTACAGGCATGAGCCACTGCTCCTGGCCCCAGCTTCCCATTTTTAATGGTTGGAATTGGAGCTGTCCTAGATATTATCTCATCCAACAAAGGGGAGAAGTGGCCTAGTCACATGAAAACCTGTTTAGCAGCTCACCTGGCTCTCCTTCAGGGCATTTGGCCAGAGCAGCTCTGAAATCACTAATTGCTCTTTCCTGGCTATGACCAGTGGAGTTGACTTTTTTTTTGGGGGGGGGGACAGAGTTTTGTTCTTGTCTACGCTGGATGGAGTGCCATGGTGTGATCTCAGCTCATTGCACCCTCCACCTCCCAAGTTCAAGAGATTTCCTGCCTCAGCCTCCCAAGTAACTGGGATTACAGGGATGCACCACCACGCCCAGCAAATTTTGTATTTTTATTAGAGACAGGGTTTCACCATGCTGGCCAGACTGGTTTTTAACTCCTGACTTCAGGTGATCCACCCACCTCAGCCTCCCAAAGTGCTGGGATTATAGGCGTGAGTCACCGCAGCAGCGTTGACTCTATTTAAAGTTATTAACTCTTTACTCATAAAGAGCCCTTTGGGTCCCACCCCATCCCCACCCAGGGTTTGTGCAGGCTCTCAAAAATAACTTCGTGGGAGAGGCGTGGTGGCTCATAGCACTTTGGGTGGCTGAGGTGGGTGGATCATAAGGTCAGGAGTTCCAGACCAGCCTGGCCAACATGGCGAAACCCGTCTTTACTAAAAATACAAAAAAATTAGCTGGGCATGGTGGCGCGCACCTATAATCCCAGCTACTCAGGAGGCTGAGGCAGGAGAATTGCCTTAACCCGGGAGGAGAGGTTGCAGTGAGCCAGGATCATGCCACTGCACTCCAGCTTAGGCGACAGGGCAAGACTGCATTTGAAAAAAATAGCTTTGTGAATTGGGCCAGACTTGGTGGCTCATGCCTGTAATCCCAGTAGTTTTGGAGGCTGAGGCAGGAAGACGGATAGAACCCAGGAGTTTTAGACCAGCCTGGGCAACATAGGGATATACCCTGTCTCTACAAAAACTTTAAAAATTAAGAAAATTAGCCAGGCATGGTGGTGAACACTTGTCCTAGCAGCTGTGGAGGTTGAGGTAGGAACATCACTTGAGCCTAGGAGGTTGAGGCTACAGTGAGCTGTGATCACGCCACTGCACTCTAGCCTGGGTGACAGAGTGAGACCTGTCTCAAAAACTAAATTTAAGGCCAGGCACGGTGGCTCATGCCTGTAATCTCAGCACTTTGGTAGGCCAAGGTGGGTGGATCACGAGGTCAGGAGTTCAAGACCAGCCTGGCCAAGGTGGTTAAACCCTGTCTCTATTAAAAATACAAAATTTAGCTGGGCATGGTGGCGGGTGGCTGCAATCCCAGCTATTCAGGAGACTGAAGCAGAGAATTGCGTGAGCCTGGGAGGCGGAGGTTACAGTGAGACAGGATCATACCACTGCACTCCAGCCTGGGTGACAGAGTGAGACTTGGTCTCAAAAGAAAAAAAAAGCCAGACGTGGTGGTTCATGCCTGTAATCCCAGTGCTTTGGGAGACTGAGGCGGGCCTATCACTATGTCAGGAGTTTGAGACCTGCCTTACCAACATGGTGAAACCCCATTTCTACTAAAAATACAAAAATTAGCTGGGCATGCTGGCAAGTACCTGTAATCCCAGCTACTCAGGAGGCTGAGGCAGGAGAATCTTGAACCCGGTAGGTGGAGGTTGTGGTGAGCCGAGATCGAGCCACTGTACTCCAGCCTGGGCAACAAGAGCGAGACTCCAACTCAAAAAAAAAAAAAAAATGCTGGCTGGGCGCAGTGGCTTACACCTATTATCCCGGCACTTTGGGAGGCGGAGGCAGGTGGATCACCTGAGGTCAGAAGTTTGAGACCAGCTTGACCAACATGAGGAAACCGTGTTTCTCCTAAAAATACAAAAATTAGCTGGTTGTGGTATGTACCTGTAGTCCCAACTACTCAGGAAGCTGAGACAGGAGAATCGATTGAATCTGAAGGTGGAGGGTGCAGTGAGCTAAGATTGTGCCACTGTACTGCAGCCTGGGTGACAGAGTGAGACCCCCTCTAAAAAGGAAAAATGAATAGCTTTATGAATTGAATCTTTCCAAAACACATGGCTTTAAATGAACATCCCACCAGAGCCGAGTGCAAGTGTGACTCTCTCTGGGTTGAAAAGCCTCTTTATCAATTTAGCCCTCTCTGGCTTCCCCTCCCCTCCAGCGTGGATGCAACTAGAGAGACAAATCGCCTAGGAAGACTGATCAATCACAGCAAATGTGGGAACTGCCAGACCAAACTGCACGACATCGACGGTGTACCTCACCTCATCCTCATCGCCTCCCGAGACATCGCGGCTGGGGAGGAGCTCCTATATGACTATGGGGACCGCAGCAAGGCTTCCATCGAAGCCCACCCATGGCTGAAGCATTAACTGCCAGCCCTGCGCCCTCCCACCCCACCTTCCCTTCTTCAAAGGACAAAGTGCCCTCAAAGGGAATTGATTTTTTTTTTACACACTTAATCTTAGCAGATTACTTCAGATGTTTTTGAAAAGTATATTAAGATGCCTTTTCACTGTAGTATTTAAATATCTGTTACAGGTTTCCAAGGTGGACTTGAACAGATGGCCTTATATTACCAAAACTTTTATATTCTAGTTGTTTTTGTACTTTTTTTGCATACAAGTCGAATGTTTGTGCTTCCCGTGCATGCAGTCCAAGACTCAGCACAGGTTTTAGAGGAAAGAGTCAAACATGAACTAGGAAGCCAGGCAAGTCTCCTTTCTCCAGTGGAAGAGCCGGGACCTTCCCTCTGCACCCCGACGGCCAGGGACGGGGTGCGAGGAAGACGCTGCCTCCCAATGGCCTGGACGGGATGTTTCCAAGCTCTTGTTCTCCTAACGTCTCGACAGGCGCTCATGAAGTGTATGAATATTTTTTAAAAGGTTTCGCAGTAAGCTAGTCTTCCCCTCTGCTTTCTCGAAAGCTTCCTGAGCCCCAGGCCCTGAGCACAGGCCAGGCATAGATTTCCTCTTCCATAAGCTGCCGCTTTTCTGGGCGCCTTGAAGCATCAGGGTGCAAAATCAAACTAGATGTGGGCAGGGAGAGTGTTGCTTACCTGCCCTGCCGGGGCAGGGTTTCCTGAAACTGGGTTAATTCTTTATAGAAATGTGAACACTGAATTTATTTTAAAAAAATAATAAAAATTTTAAAAAAATCAAAAAGAAAAAAGATTAAAAAAAAAACCACAGAACACAACTTAAATGTATATAGGTCTTGAAGTGAGTGAAGTGGCTGCTTTTTTTTTTTTTTTTGGCTTTTTGTAGAAGAGATTGAGAATGGTACTCTAATCAAAAATAAAGTTTTGTAGTGGGACCAGAAATTATTTACCTAACATCCACCCCCATTTCCCCGCATCCTACTGGGGTTGAAAGTTCCAGACCTGCTGTCGAAGCCTTGTGTTTGACAGACACCTGGCGGCCCTCCTGTAAGGCCGCAGCCGTGAGCTGAGGTGTGAGCCTAGTAGCCCAGAACCCCTGACCCCAGCCACTGCTGCCAGCTTCACAAAGGCACCCAGGTGTGCAGGGGAGCACATAGGGCCCGGCAGCCCCCAGGAATCAAGGATAGGGCTAAGGTTTTCACCTTGACTGTGAGGGTAGGAGGAATCAGTGGCTGCCTCCTCCCTCCCTTCACAGAACTGTTTCTCACTCACTGTTCCTTTAGTCCAGGAGGCCGGGGCTTGAGCTGTGACCTGGTGTCTCCTGCCCACCCTGGTCCCAGGTAAATGTGAATGGAGACAGGTTTGAGAGCCTGTCCTCATCTTTGATTCCCCGCAGCTCCACCCCAGGCCTCACGACGGTGCTACCTAAGAAAGTCTTCCCTCCCACCCCCTCCCACCGCTAGCCTGGTCAGTGGTCAGCGCATTGGATGAGGATCCGACAGGAGTGTAAATGTGAGATACAATGTCTTGATTGTACCTGTTTGTGGTTTAGCTTTGTATTTAAACAAACAAGGAAATAAACTTGAAAATTATTTGTCATCATAAAAAATGAAGCAAAAATTAAAATATTTATTGCCAGGCAA
>JAPYYA010001718.1:0-14850 GCA_028533165.1 Leontopithecus rosalia | reverse complement strand
TGCCTCTGTTCTATTCCATTGGTCTATATCTCTGTTTTGATACCAGTACCATGCTGTTTTGATTACTGTAGCCTTGTAGTATAGTTTGAAGTCCGGTAGTGTGATGCCTCCCGCTGTGTTCTTTTTGCTTAGGATTGACTTGGCTATGCGGGCTCTCTTTTGGTTCCATATGAAGTTCAAGGTGGTTTTTTCCAGTTCTAAAAATAGGGAGCGCTTCACGAATTTGCGTGTCATCCTTGCGCAGGGGCCATGCTAATCTTCTCTGTATCATTCCAATTTTAGTATGTGTGCTGCCGAAGCGAGCACGAATGCTGTTTCTGAGAGGCAAAGTAGTGAACTAGAAAGTGCTTTGGATTCAGAATTCATTGTACAGGGTTCCAGTGTTCCCTGTGCCAGTTAGTTACCTTGGGTAAGCCAGATAGCTTAACTTTTTGGAGCCTTAATTTTTTACTTTTCTTTTAAAGAAAAATATGATAAATACTTTGGATGTACCAAAAAGAATAAAGAGCAACATAATGGAAACTGTGTACCTGCTGCCCAGTTTAAGAAATAAAATATTGGCTGGGTGCATTGACTCACGCCTATAATCCCAGCTCTGTGGTAGGCCGAGGTGGGTGGATCACCTGAGATCAGGTGTTCAAGACCAGCCTGGCCAACTTGGCAAAACTCCTCCTCTACTAAAAATACAAAACTTAGTGGGATATGGTGTTGCATGCCAGTAATCCCAGATACTCGGAATGCTAAGGCAGGAGAATCGCTTGAACCCAGGAGGCAGAGGTTGCAGTGAGCCCAGATTGTGCCATTGCACTCCAGCCTGGGTGACAGAGGAAGACTCCATCTCAAAACAAAAACAAAAATATTGATGATTAGAGAGAATACTTGTAAAGCATGTGACACATTTTAGTGTTAATAAGTGGTAGTGTTAAAATACTTAGCAACCTCATGTTTATCAAGAATATTCAAGGTGGGCAGGAGAATAGCTTGAGGGCAGTAATTCAAGACCAGCCTGGTCAGCATAGCAAGACCTCATCTCCACAAAGAGAAAAAAAAAATGCTGAACATAGATATAGTGGCATGTCCCAGTAGTGTCTTGGGTACTTGGGAGGCTGAGGCAAGAGGATCATGTGAGCCCAGGGGTTCAAGGCTGCAGTGAGCTATGATTGAAACCTGCACTACAACCTGGGCAACACAGAGTGAGACCCTGTCTCTAAAAAGAAAAAAGAATATTCATTGATAGAGTGCTTTGTAAGCTAAGCATCATTTTGACACCTTTGCAATATTCATCCTTTCTTGATTAAGTTATTTTATTATATAGATTTTATATCATTGTTAATGATTTCTTCCTTCTTTCACATTTGCAGAAACAGATCTATGTAGCCTCTGACTTGGTTCTGTAGATCATTATTGGTGTTTGCATTAAGAGACATAGCTGATAAAGACATAGTTTACCTTTTGGAAATGAAATGCTTCTTATCTTGAATAAATATATGTGCAGGTTGGTCATGCTGGTATTGTGCCATGTCTCAGGAAAGGTTTTGTGTACATTTTTAGCATTCCATATGTTATAATAGATTGAATGTTTAGTTAACATTTATAAAAGTATATTTCTTTTTGAAGTAGTGTGTAGTAGTTGAAATCTATTTGATAAATTTGTATTTGACTCCTGTTTACCAGCCATATAAATGAACATTTATAACATTGAAAAAGTGGTGTTTGATGCTTTCTTTTTGGTGGCCTTATCTTGAGACAGCAAGATTTAGGGATCATTTTCATAGGACTAGAATTTTCCTGGCATCTATGTCAACTCCGTTAGCTAGTGCTGTTCTCTAGTTTGTCTTTTGTGATTCATCATTCCTTTCTTGTGTAAGGATTCGTATTGATGATGTGTGAAAGTTACTCTTTCAAAGTGGTTGTCATTAATACAATAATGTGTGTAGGGTGTGTGTGTGTGTTTGTGTGTGTGTGTGTGTAAAGGATGTTACTATAGTAGCTGAAAGCTGTACTCTAAGTATTTTTCTCTGGATTTTGGTGCTACTTTAACAGGTTTACTGTTGAAGTGGAGTTTTGAAGATCTTGGCTCTACATTTTTAGTAGACTTCACCTCCAGCGGTACATCTGGGACAGCGGTTATAAATTTTACAGTTTTGTAAAATTTTATTCCTAATGATGACTACTTTCACTCTGTAGGATCAAAGGATAAGTAGGCTAGTTTAGTCTGGCACATGAAAGACTTGCATTCTACTAATTTAATCAGAAGGCATCAAAATTTATTCATTATTCTGTCCAGGTTCCATTACTTATGCCTGTAATCGCAGCACTTTAGAAGGCTTAGGCAGGCAGATCGCTTGAGCTCAGAAGTTTGAGACCAGCCTGGGCAACATGGTGAAACCCCATCTCTACAAAAAATACAAAAATCAGCTGGGCATGGTGGCACGTGCACGTCCAGCTATTCAGGAGGCTGAGATAGGAGGATCACTTGAGCCTGGGTGGTGGCAGTTGCAGTGAGCTGAGATCATGCCACTACTCTCCAGCCTGGTGACAGAGTGAGATGCTGTCTCAAAAAAGAGTTATTAATTATTCTTCAGAGTAGATCTGCTGTCTATCATGAGTAGAGGACTTCTAGCCAATTATAGGTGCATTTACGACTTATTAGTCAGGTTAGGCCAGGCACGGTGGCTCATGCCTGTAACCCCAGCACTTTGGGAGGCTGAGGTGGGCAGATCACCTGAGGTCAGGAGTTAAAAACCAGCCTGGCCAACATGGCGAAAGCTCCGCCTCCCAGGTTCAAGTGATTCTTCTGCCTCAGCTTCCCAAGTAGATGGAACTACAGGCATACACCATCACGCCCAGCTAATTTTTTTGTCATTTTAGTAAAGATGGGGTTTCACCATGTTGGCCAGGATGGTCTTGATCTCTTGATCTCGTGATCCACCCACCTGGGCCTCCCAAAGTGCTGGGATTACAGGTGTGAGCCACCATGCTTGGCTACACTTCTTATTTATATATATATATATGTTTATTTACTTAGATAATAGCCATCCTAATGAGTGTGAAGTGATATTTTATTGTGGTTTTGATTTGCATTACCCTGACAACTAATGATATTAAGCATCTTTTCTCAAAGTAAGTCCCAGATCAAGGTCTAGCTTGGTGGGTTTCTGGTTAGGGCTGTCTTCCTGACTTATTGAGGAGAGTCATGGGTGAGCTTTCTCGTCTTTTTTTTTTTTTTTTTTTTTTGAGATGGAGTCTTGCTCTGTTGCACAGGCTGGAGTGCAGTGGCGCGATTTTGGCTCACTGCAACCTCCGCCTCCCGGGTTCAATCAATTCTCCTGCCTCAGCCTCCCAAGTAGCTGGGATTACAAGTGTTGACCACCTCTCCCAGCTAATTATTTGTATTTTTAATAGAGTTGCTGTTTCACCATGTTGGCCAGGCTGGTCTCAAGCTTGACCTCAGGTGATCCGCCCACCTCAGCCTCCCAAAGTGCTGGGATTACAGGCATGTGCCAGGCCTTTGTTGTCTCTTTTTATAAGGATAATCCTATTGGATCAAGGACCCACCCTTATGACATAAAGGCCCTGTCTCCAATTACAGTCACATTGGGGGTTGGGGTTTTAACATACAAATTTTGGCGGAGGGAGACGGGACAGAAACATTCAGTCTATGATACAGGGGAAGATCTGATGATCTCCTTGTATAGTTCTGCCCCCTCAAAAGTGTGAGCGGAACTAAAAGACTGGTGGGCTGGCCAGTCTTTTAGTCCAGAGGGTCTAGAGGGTAGATGGGATCATTTTTAATCTACAGAGTAGCAGAAAGAGTTAGCTTTTGCAGTCTGGGTGAATAAGGAGCAAACACATTTGCTCGTTGTGTAATAAGATGTTAGTTGGTACAGAGCAGCCCTCAGGAGAGAGACTGCTATAGCTCCTTCACTCATGGGACTTTATAAGGTACGCCAGGGCCCCTCTGAGTAAATCAGGGACTCAGGAGAGGAGAATTGAATATGAGGGGAAAATAATCACTTTTCTGACTTGAATTAGTAGTCTCGATCATCAAAATTAGTAGTATCTAAAAGGAGATATCTGGGTAAAATCTGGTAAATCACTAGACTAAGCAAGAAAAAGGAATCTTAGGCTGGGTGCGGTGGCTCATGCCTGTAATCCCAGCACTTTGGGAGGCTGAGGCGGGTGGATCACGAGGTCAAGAAATTGAGACCATCCTGGCCAACATAGTGAAGCTCTGTCTCTACTAAAATACAAAAATTAGCTGGGTGTGGTGGTGCAAACCTATAGTCCCAGCTACTCTGGAGGCTGAGATGGTAGGAGAATTGCTTGAACCCGGGAGGTGGAGGTTGCAATGAGCCGAGATCACGCCACTGCACTCCAGCCTGGCACCTGATGACAGAGCAAGACTCTGTCTCAAAAAAAAAAAAAAGGAAGAAAAAAGAATCTTACATTCACCTTGCATCTTATATTCACCTTGCTTCTTATCTTCAATGCTAGAAGCTAGAAGATGGTAGACCATTAAGGAGAAGAGGCTACACCATCCAAGAATCTAATCAGCTAAGATATCATCTCCCAGGGTGAAAAAGATATTCATGGACCATAGTGCAGAAAAGTATGTAATAGTTAAAAAGATTAAACTAGATCTATCTAACTAACGTGTTGATATTGAATGAATGGAATATTTGATTAAAGTGCTAAGTAAATACTCTACAGCTAGAATAGAAGTGTTTGAGAGGGAGGGGTAATTATATGGGAGTGGAGTGAGTAGGGGTGATTAAGTCTTTTTTTTAAAAAAATTTTTTTGAGACGGTCTCGCTCTGTTGCCCAGGCTGGAGTGCAGTAGTGGGATCTTGGCTCACCACAGCCTCCACCTTTCAGGCTCAAGTGATCATCCCACCTCAGCCTCCCAAGTAGCTCGGACTACAGCTCCTGGGACATGCCACCATGCTCAGCTAATTTTTTTTATTTTTAATAGAGACAAGGTTTTGCCATGTTGCCTATGCTGATCTCAAACTCCTGAGCTTGATCGATTCACCTGCCTTGGCTTCGCAAAGTACTGAGGTTACAGGTGTGAGCCATGGTGCCTGACCAGTGATTAAGTCTTCTACATGTGTTGTCTATGTGGTAAGATAGAAAGGGGGAAAGTATTAGTATTTTAGATTATTTATTTATTTTTGGTGAGTGGGGGCTAGATGAAGTAGGGAGAACAAGTAGATGAGTTACTTACTTTCTTATAACAGATAAATAAGTTTGATCTTGTGTGTCTGGAAAGGGAGGCTAACCACTAGTAAAAAAGGAAAAATAGATACCTCTTCATTTTTTGAGACAGGGTCTCCAGTTTGTCACCCAGGCTAGAGTACAGTGGTGCAAACATGGCTCACTGCAGTCTCAACCTCCCAGGTTCAAGCAATCCTCCTGCTTCAACCCTTTAAGTAGCTGGGACTGCAGGCATACACCACTATGCCTGGCTAATTTTTGTATTTTTTGTAGAGACAGGACTTTGTCATGTTGCTCAGGCTGGTCCTAAACTCCTGAGCCTAAGCAGTGCACCCACCTTGACCTCCCAAAGTGTTAGGATTATAGGCATGAGCCACTGTGCCTGGCCTGCTACATCTCTTAGTTAATAATAGAAAACAACAAGTAAAATAAAGAACATAAAATAAGATTGAAGGAGTAAAATTGAGTATATTATTTGCTATACCCAATGTGGACATGTTGCATTTGCTTATTAAGAAACTCAGACTGTCAGTTGCAGTTAAAAGACAAAACTCACATGTGTTGTTTACTAAAATCATACTTAAAGCAGTGATAAAGAAAAGGTAAAGATATAAACAAGCAAAGAGAAAGCAAGAGTGGCAGTGTTTTTTGTTTTTTTGTTTTCTTTTGAGATGGTCTCACTCTGTCGCCCAGGTTGGAATACAGTGGCGTGGTCTTGGCTCACTGCAACCTCTGCCTCTCAGGCTCAAGCAATTCTCATGCCCAGCCTCCCAAGTAGCTGGAATTACAGGCACATGCCACCACACCTGGCTAATTTTTTGTGTTTTTAGTAGAGACAAGGTTTCACCATGTTGGCTAAGCTGGTCTTGAACTCCTGACCTCAGGTGATCTGCCCGCCTTGGCCTCCCAAAGTGCTGGGATTACAGGCGTGAGCCACCACACCTGGCCCAAAAGTGGCAATGTTAAGGTACATCAAAAAAGGAGGAAAGCAAGGTTAAAACATTAGACAGGATATTATGAAATTATATACTTCATCGTTTAAGAAGATATATTAAAAACCTGTAGACTCCAAAAATATTTTGGCTTAATAACCTCTAATAGCATTTTCAAAAAAGACAAACAGGTATTTGTAGTGGGAAATTTCAAGGGCATTTCTTTCAGAATAGGAGAGATCTAGTATACAGAAAGTAAGTAAATACAGAGGAGTTGAATAATATAATCTACAATTCACAAACTTTATTTGATGGATGTACAGAACTTTATATCCTTCAAACAGGAAATATACATGGTTATATGTGGCCCAAAAAATCCTTAAGAAGAGAGAGTTTGTACTTGCATTACGGAATAAGATTGGAAATAAATAATGAAATAAATAACCAAAAAATTCTTAACTAGAGAGCAGAAATCACACTCCTAGGTAAATTTTGAATCAAAGAGAAAATCAGAACTGAAATGATAAACTAGAAAGCAATGAAAAAGAGAAGACATTACAACAAAACTGTAGATCATTATAAAAGTTGTACCCGTTAGAAAATTTATAGCCTAAAATATCTTCATTATTAATGAACAGTAACTAAAGGAATTTAGTACTCATGCTGAGAAATTAGGAAAATAACAGCAAAAGAAAGGAAGAGGGAATTCATAAAATCTGAAATTAATTTAAAATTTATAAATATAAAAATAGGATAAATAGATTTTATTATTTTGGACTTTCTGAAAAATGATTAATGAACCTGATGAAGAAAATATGGCAGAAATACACAAGGAAAGGAATGAGAAGGCCAGGTGTAGTAGTTCATGTCTACCGCATAATCCCAGCACTTTGGGAGGCCAAGGCAGGTGGATCACTTGAGGCCAAGAGTTCTAGACCAGCCTAGTCAAGCTGGTGAAACCCCATATCTACTAAAAACACAAAAATTAGCCAGGCGTGGTGGCAGGCACCTAGCTACTCAGGAGGCTGAGGCAAGAGAATCGCTTGACCCTGGGAAGCGGAGGTGGCAGTAAGCTGAGATCATACCACTGCACTCCAGCCTGAGCAACAGAGCAAGACTCTGTCTACAAAAAAAAAAAAAAAAGGAATGAGTAATGAAATATAGCCATGCTGTGAAAGAATAAAAGAAATCAAAAGATAATATCATGTACAACTTGGATAACAAAATGTTTTCAACATTTTATTTTTTTAATGTAATATATTTGAGACCGGGTCTCACTCTGTCACCAAGGTTGGAGTGCAGTGGCATGATCTAGGTTCACTGCAACCTCCGCCTACCAGGCTCAAGCGATCCTCTCCCCTCACCCTCTTGAATAGTCGGGTCTGCAAACATGCACCACCACACCCAGCTATTATTTTTTTATTTTTTTGTAGAGACAGGGGTCTCACTGTGTTGGCCAGGCTGGTCTTCAACTGGGCTCAAGTGCTCCTCCTACCTTGGCCTCCCAAAGTGCTCGGGGGCCCATACCTTCCTTTTCTAACTTTATTTGGCCACATTTTTACTGAAGTTCTTTGAGTAATACAGTTGGATATGGTATAGGGGTGGTGTACTGTTTGTGTCTCTGTTGTCGAGAAATGTAGAATTTTTTCCCTTTTAAACTTGATTGATAGCTTGTCTGGGATCAGAATTTTAAGGTCATAGTTCTCTCCCAGAATTCTGAAAAATTGCTCCTTTGACTTCTAGCAGTTAATGTAGCAGATGAGAGGCCCAATGCCTATTGGAATGTCTTTCACTGGTTTATAACCTGATATTTCTGTCTGGAAACCTAGAGCAGTTTTATTTTGGCAATTCAGAAATTTAACTAGATTAAATGTCTAGATGGCTAACATTTTTGTTCTTCCTGTTCTGACGTTACAGATGTTTTAGATATGGAAACTTAGGGATTTCTTAGGGAAACTTTCCTATCTGTTTTATTGCTTTTTCTCAATTCATTTTGAAATATTATTTTTCAAGATACTGATTTATTACCCAGGTGGGTTTGTAATATACTTATAACAATTATGTTATGATGTACGTATAACAATTGCTGCATTGCCATGTTGGAAGAGTCAAAGTAACTAATAAAGGTTATCTGTAATGATGTAAGTCTTGAGAAAAGCATTGTCAGGCAAAAATAAATAAATATACACATACGTGCATAAATTCAATAAGGCATTCATTTGAGTGATGTTAGAAATGTGCATGAGAATTTTCATGACTTAATTTTGGAACTTGTTATCCCTTTTCAGGATCGAAAGTTAACCAAAGCTGAGCAGCAAAGATTCAAGGAAGAAGCAGAGATGTTGAAGGGTCTCCAGCACCCCAATATAGTTCGATTTTATGATTCCTGGGAATCTATATTAAAAGGAAAGAAATGTATCGTATTAGTGACTGAACTAATGACATCTGGAACCTTAAAGACGTAAGTTGACCTGATAGTGCCAATGGAGTTTTATTTGGAAATAATTTCCAGGAGTCATAACAATTTTTATAAAATAAAACTACTCAAAGAATTTGTAGAATCTGGCTAGTGCAGTAGCCTGTAATCCCAGCACTTTGGGAGTCTGAGGAGGGTGGATCTCTGAAGCCAAGTAGTTCAAGACTAGCCTGGGCAACATGGTGAAATTTTGTCTCTATCAAAAAAATACAAAAATTAGCCAGATGTGGTGGCACACACCTGTAGTCCCATCAGGAGGCTGAGGCTGGAGGATGGCTTGAGCCTGGGAGGTGGAGGTTGCAGTGAGCCATGATCGTGCCACTGTATTCCAGCCTGGTTGACAAAGCCAGATCCTGTCTCAAAAAAAAAAAAAAAAAAGAATTTGTAGATTCTGAATCTAGTGACTGTTTTAAGATAGGGTAAAAAAATTCCGATGTTAATGAAGTTTGTTAAAAAAAACCACAGCACTGAGAAATCAATATTTGTGGGATATTATAGAATTTTAGAATTAGAAATCATTATAGAGAATATAATTTTATTTTATTTCATTATTTTTTGGGATAGGATCTCACTCTGTTACCCAGACTGGAGTGGTCCAGTTGTGTGATCATGGCTAACTGCAGCTTCGACCTTGCTGGGCTCAAGTGGCCCTCCCACCTCAGCCTCCTGAGTAGCTGGGACCACAAGCATGCACCAACATGCCTGGCTAAGTTTTTAAAATATTTTTTGAGAGATGGGGTTTCACCATGTTGCCCAGGCTGGTTTCGAATTCCTGGGCTAAAGCAATCTGCCCACCTCAGCCTCCCAAAGTGCTAGGGTTATAGGAATAAGGAACGATGCCCAGCCATAATTTTATTTCATAGAAGATAATATGGAGGTCTTGGTCAAGTTCAAATATCTAGTGAGCAATACTATTATGGTATTCTAATATAGTATTACAGTATATTCATATAGCATTATAATATATAGTATAACATATAGTATTATACAGTCTGATACTATATTATTATAGGCTATCAAATAATAATAGTCTTATTTCTAATCACAATTATTCATTTGGTGAATAATGACTCGTAAATATTAAATGTGGTTTAATCACTTGCAAATATTCAATATCACATAAACTTTTTGTTTCCTAGCATTTCTGTATATACTAAAATTTTACATAGTTTAACCTTCTCGTGACTTTATATAAGCAGTTACTAGGTAGTAGAGAAGGACTTTTTAAAAAAATTGTGCTGTCATTCTACAAAAGGCCACTCTGGAATGATTCTTACTTTGAATTAAAAATGCTACACTTAGCTAGGGGAGGTGGCTGATGCCTGTAATTCTAGCACTTTGGGAGGCCGAGGCAAGCAGATCACCTGAGTTCAGGAGTTCAAGACCAGCCTGGCCCACATGATAAAACCCTGTCTATACTAAAATACCAAAGTTAGCTGGGCATGGTGGTGCGCCCCCATAGTCTCAGTAACTTGGTAGGCTAAGGCACAAGAATCACATGAACCTGGGAGGCAGAGGCTGCAGTGAGCCGAGATTGCACCACTGCACTCCAGCGTGGGAGACAGAGTGAGACTTCGTCTCAAAAAAAAAAAAATGCTACAGCTTGGTAGGATGTCTTATCTAAGAATGAGGTCTTAGATTTTAAAAAATTTTTTTGCTGTAACAGACAATAGAAAACAACTCAGTGATGGGAATCATAGTGCATAAGTTGTTTGCTTATGTAATTTACCTTAGTAGTATTCATATAATAAGCTGGGCATGTTTGTTTACATATGGTCTTTTGTTTCTTTGTATAGGTACTTAAAACGATTTAAAGTCATGAAACCAAAGGTCTTAAGGAGCTGGTGCAGGCAAATTTTAAAGGGGTTGCAGTTCTTGCACACTAGGACTCCTCCTATTATTCACCGGGATCTGAAGTGTGACAATATTTTCATCACGGGACCCACTGGATCTGTGAAGATTGGTGATCTAGGATTAGCCACCTTAATGCGCACATCATTTGCTAAGAGTGTCATTGGTGATTAATGTTTTATAGTTTACTGCTTGGGTAAAGAGAGATTTTTCAATTGTATAGGTCTAGAACAGGGATCAGCCAGCTATGGCTAATAGGACGAATGTCCTGATTTTGTAAATCAAATTTTATTAGAATTTTATTAGGACTGTTTTTGCACCTACAAGTGACAGAGTTGGGTAGTTGTGTGACAGAGACCACACAGACTGTAAAGCCTAAACAATTTACTATCTGGCCTTTAATAGAAAAGTTTGCTAACACTGGGCTTAGACTGAATTTGCTTTGAAATACCTATTATGTATTGGCTTATTTCAGAGACATCCTGATGTATTTTTTGTGGGAATATATTTATATTTATGATTATTGAAAGGTTCTGAAGACAAAAGGAAGACAATTTACTAAGTCAGTTCAGAAAAAAGTAAAAAGGATGGAAATAAAAACATATTATTTATCATTACCTAATCTTGAGTATTACGAATTGTATGTATTATCAGTGTGGAAAATTAAAAAAATTACTTCAGTGCTTTATGTAAATATAGCAAATATTCAACAAATTGTATTCTTTTATTTATTTATTTTTTTGAGACAGAGTCTTGCTCTGTCACCAGACACCGGGCTGGAGTGCAGTGGCGTGATCTTGGCTCACTGCAACCTCTGCCTCCGGGGTTCAAGCAATTCTCCTGCCTCAGCTTCCCGAGTAACTGGGACTACAGGCGCATGCCACCACACCCAGCTAATTTTTGTATTTTAGTAGGGTTTCACCATGTTGGCCAGGATGGTATCGATCTCTTGACCTCATGATCTGCCCGCCTCAGCCTCCCAAAGTGCTGGGATTACAGGCGTGAGCCACCACACCTGGCCAACAAATTGTATTCTTAAAAATTTGTGGCCGAGTGCGGTGGCTCACGCCTGTAATCCCAGCACTTTGGGAAGCTGAGGTGGACAAATCACGAGGTCAGGAGTTTGAGACCAGCCTGGCCAACATGTTGAAACCTCGTCTCTACTAAAAATACAAAAATTAGCCAGGCATGCTGTGAGCGCTTGTAATCCCAGCAGCTGGGGAGGCTGAGGCAGGAGAATCGCTTCAACCTGGGAGGTAGAGGTTGCAGTGAGCCAAGATCCTGCCACTGTACTCCAGCCTGGGCAACAGACCAAGTCTCAAAAAAAAAAAATTTGCTTTAGGGGAATAGAAATTAACACAGATAATCCTTATGGGAAAGGGGATATGATCTTGGTGGATACATTTTTCTCTTTCATAAAAACGTGGTTGTGGTGTTATTTTGTAGGAACTCCTGAATTTATGGCCCCAGAGATGTATGAAGAACACTATGATGAATCCGTAGATGTTTATGCTTTTGGAATGTGTATGCTGGAAATGGCCACGTCAGAGTATCCTTATTCTGAATGTCAGAATGCAGCTCAAATATACCGTAAAGTAACTAGTGTAGGTATAACTTTTTTCCTTTTACTTTATCAGTTACCACATTTCATGTTGAAATTAGTTAAAGTTTGACTTAGTGAAAACTAATTTTGGTTAAGCTTTGGGTAACAGTATTAAATTTAACACTTGTAATGCAGCAAGCCTAAGATTTATACTGTATGACTATACTTCATTAGAGTCATGTAAAGTGCTTTGTATTAATGTCTTTGGGAAAATGTATAGCTATATCATCTATATATATTTATTTGTAAGGAATTTTTAGCTTTCTATTAGATGGATCTTATTTTTCAAAGCTGAGTAATAGAGACTGGCTACATGGTTTCTTCTAGGTCTAAAAGCCTTTTTATGAAAGAGCATTCAAAATATAATTCAATAGATACAGTATTTGAGTCCCTGCCATGAGTAAATTTTTGTGTTAGAAATTGTAAGAAATCCAAAGATGAGCAAGAAGTGTTTGCTACCCTCAAAGAGCTTACATTTCTAATATGGTATAAATTCACAAATGACTATAAAATAAGAGGATGAGACTATAGTAAGGGGCATAAGGAAGGTAGAGGCAAAGTATTATGCTTGTTCAAAGGAGGAGTACTTCATAACCAGTTGGGCGGCTCAAGACAGGCCGTGAAAGATTGTTTCAGGTAGCTTAACAGTAGTAGGTACTGGTTTTTAAAATCCTTTTCAAATTAATCTTATTTTTAATTGACTCATTGTTATTGTACACATTTAAGGGGTACCATGTGATGTTTTGAGATATACACACACAAATATACACAATGTGGAATGGTTATATCAGGCTAATTAACATATCTATCACCTCACTTATTAGTTTGTGTGGCAAGACATTTGAAATTTACTAAGATACTTTGAAATTTACAATATATATATTATATACATATATATTTTATTGCATTTTAGGTTCTGGGGTACATGTAAAGAACATGCAGGATTATTGCATGGGTACATACATGGCAATGTGGTTTACTGCCTCCATCCCCATCACCTATATCTGGCATTTCTCCCCATGTTATCCCTCCCCAACTCTCTACCCCACACTGTCCCTCCCCTAGTTCCCCGCAACAGACCTCAGTGTGTGATGCTCCCATCCGTATCCATGTGTTCTCATTGTTCAACACCCGCCTATGAGTGAGAACATGTAGTGCTTGATTCTCTGTTCCTGTGTCAGTTTGCTGAGAATGATGGTTTCTAGGTTCATCCATGTCCCTACAAAGGACACAAACATATAGTTTTTTATGGCTGCATAGTATTCCATGGTATATATGTGCCACATTTTCCCTGTTCACTCTGTCATCAATGGGCATTTGGGTTGGTTCTCTGTCTTTGCTATTGTAAACAGTGCTTCAGTAAACATACATGTGCATGTGTCCTTATAATAGAATGATTTATAATCCTTTGGATATATACCCAGTAGTGGAATTGCTGGGTCAAATGGAATTTCTATTTCTAGGTCCTTGAGGAATTGCCACACTGTCTTCCACAATGATTGAACTAATTTACACTCCCACCGACAGTGTAAAAGTGTTCCTGTTTCTCCACATCCTCTCCAGCATCTGTTTTCTCCGGATTTTTTAGTGATTGCCATTCTAACTGGCATGAGATGGTATCTCAATGAAGTTTTGATTTGCATTTTTCTAATGACCAGTGATGATGAGCATTTTTCCTATGTTTGTTGGCCTCAGATAGGTCTTCTTTTGAAAAGGGTCTGTTCATATCCTTTACCCACTTTTGAATGGGTTTGTTTGTTCTTTTCTTGTAAATCTGCTTTAGTTCTTTGTAGATTTTGGATATAAGTCCTTTGTCAGATGGGTAGATTGTAAAAATTTTTTCCCATTCTGTTGGTTACCAGTTCACTCTAATGATTGTTTCTTTTGCTGTGCGTAAGCTCTGGAGTTTAATTAGATCCCATTTGTCTATTTTGGCTTTTGTTGCCAGTGCTTTTGGTGTTTTAGTCATGAAGTCCTTGCCTATGCCTATGTCCTGAATGGTTTTGCCTAGGTTTTCTTCTAAGGCTTTTATGGTGTTAGGTCTTATGTATAAGTCTTTAATCTATCTGGAGTTAATTTTAGTGTAAGCTGTCAGGAAGGGATCCAGTTTCTGCTTTCTGCACATGGCTAGCCAATTTTGCCAACACCATTTATTAAACAGGGAATACTGTCCCCATTGCTTGTTTTTGTGAGGTTTGTCAAAGATCAGATGGTTGTGAATGTGTGACATTGCCTCCAAGGCCTCTGTTCTGTTCCATTGGTCTATATCTCTGTTTTGGTACCAGTACCATGCTGTTTTGATTACTGTAGCCTTGTAGTATAGTTTGAAATCGGGTAGTGTGATGCCTCCAGCTTTGTTCTTTTTGCTTAGAATTGACTTAGCTATGTGGGCTATCTTTTGGTTCCATATGAAGTTTAAGGTGGTTTTTTCCAGTTCTGTGAAGAAGGTCATTGGTAGCTTGATGGGGATAGCATTGAATCTGTAAATTACTTTGGGCAGTATGGCCATTTTCACAATATTGATTGTTCCTAACCATGAGCATGGAATGTTTCTCCATCTGTTTTTGTCCTCTCTTATTTCGTTGAGCAGTGGTTTGTAGTTCTCCTTGAAGATGTCCATTATATCCTTTGTTAGTTGTATTCCTAGGTATTTTATTCTCTTTGTAGCAATTGTGAGTGGCAGTTCATTCTTGATTTGGCTCTCTTTAGGTTTGTTATTGGTGTATAGGAATGCTTGTGATTTTTTCACATTGATTTTGTATCCTGAGACT
>JAPYYA010001717.1:0-14850 GCA_028533165.1 Leontopithecus rosalia | reverse complement strand
ACGCATTTTATATCCAAAGACACACAAAGACTCAAAACAAAGGGTTGGAGAAAGATTTACCAACCAAATGGAGAGCAAAAATAAAGAAATAAACAAAAAGCAGGAGTTGCAATTCTCGCATTTTATAAAATAGATTTCAAAGCAACAAAGATACAGTGGTAAAAGGATCAATGCAACAATAAGAGCTAATGATCCTAACACCCAGATACATGAGACCCATAAAGAGATTTAGACTCAACGAGACAGAAAATTAATAAGGACTTGAATTCAGATCCGAAACAAGTAAACTTAATAAATATGTATAGAGCTCTCCACTTTAAATACACAAAATATACATTCTTCACTTTCAATACACAAAATATTGATCAGCCATTATTAGTAACTATTCTTAGAATTAAGCAACATTCCTGTTCTCTCTCCCTCTTTTTTTTCCTCTTTCTTCCTCTCCTTCTCTCCTTTTTTTCTTTAAAAATAATAATAATAATAAATACTAAGCTACTCACTAACTTACTAAAAAAAATTGATGAAAAATCCCTTTTTATTTATTCATCTCTAAGGAAACTTATAGAGCTGGTATTTCTAAATTCTGGTACAAATTCAACTTTTATAAGATTTACATTGACAAAATGGATATAATAAGGCAGCAAAAATAGTGTTTTTACGTATTTTCCTGACTCTAGAAACCCAAAGAATGAATTACTATCTTTTAATATTATTGAAATCAGTAAAGTGATCATTCTGATGAGTGTCACAATAAAAGTTTAAATAATACAAATGAAATTCATGAAAAATTCTTATTTTAAAGACACTCTTAGAGAGTTTCATAAAGTCTGCCAGCTTGCCAGTAGGTATGAAATATTGACATTTAAGAATTAATTTTCATTCAGATATAAATTTTCAAAAGTTGTATACCAAATTAAAAGTCGTGCTTATAATTGTTATCCAAATATTATCCAGAGAGAAAGATATGGATTGTGAATGTCTAGATATGTGAAATAAGACTCCAAAATATCTACCTTGCAAACATGACGCTTTCAGCAAGTTACTGAGTTCTGAGTGTCATCCCCTCATCCAAATGTCTATTATCATACAAGGTTAAGTTCATTATTGTTTCTGCAGTAACTCTCAAAAAGCAATTTATAGCTACATCTAGAATTATTAATTTTAACAAAACATATATTTTGCCTTAAAATAGCACATATGAACTTCAATGATTATAATAAAATATATAATTAATAATATACATTTAACATGACTTTTCATACTACTTATATTTCATAGCAAGACAATATGAAAGCGAGTTGGAGAAAGACGACCTATATAAAGTTAGTGTACTAGATTGAAAATAACCTATTAATCCCTTTAAAACTATGCCCATTTAACAAACAAATTGTAAGGTACATGTTATATAATAGTATTAAACAATATGCCACATGGTTGGAGAATTAATATTTTATATATTTATGGAAACCATCCAGACAATAATAAGTGTCATTGGTGACAATATATTTCAAAGACAGTTAAAAGCTCTGCTGTCCAACATGGCACCTAATAGGTATACATACTAATTTTAACTTAAGTAAGTAAACTTAAATAAAATTTAAAAGTCAGTTCCTCATTTATGCTAGCTGCATTTCAGATACTCAGTAGCTTCATGTGGCTAATGGCTACTGTGTCAGTCAGTGGAGTTTTAATACATTTCAATCATCACAGAAAGCCTTATTGAACAGCATAGGCAATAAAGAATACATTACATTAGTTGTTTGTTAAAACAAGATAGAAAAGTCCACTCATTAAAAAGGACATCTGTTATGCTGATAACATATTTGCTATAAAGAGAAACAAATATACACCACATTATATAAATTTATATGGCACTAAAAAGCAAAGCTGACTATAACATAAGATTTTACAAAAATAATTTTATTAAAAAATACCATTATCAAAGACTGGACATCTTGTTTTAATGTTTTAATGTTGTCTAATGTGCATTATAATCAGTTGATCTCATAAATGTTTTAGCAATAATAATAAATAGAAAAAAAACCCACAAATTGAAACAAGCCTGATAAGAGAGCAATATAAAGGGTTATGAGTAGTAGGTCACATTTGATGGTGTCCTACTGAATATAAAATCACTATATTAAAGATCAAAAAAGCTTCTATTTTGGAATCTTCAAATGAAATGTTAATATTTGAAGATTATTGTAAAAATACAGATTTCTTAGATTTCTTCCTAGGAGATCAATTATTATTGTTATTTGTTTTTCTGAAGCATTATGTATCCTACAATATATGTTTGTATTTGGAGCTTGGTTTTCAGGTCTAACAGAATAGATCAATGTAGATGTTTGGGCTTGGACTCTGGCTGTATCTGTACTTGAGATGCAGCTTAAAAGAGGTGATTTGAGAGTGACATGTAAGACATTTTTATTGATCAAGAAAGAAGTTCACCTACCTTAGCTATAATAATTATAATTATGATAACTATAGTGTTAAAATTACTAGGGATCCAAGCATTCAATCTCATACTAGTGAGTTTGTTTATTCCAAAGATGAACTCTATCCAATACTCTTTATTAATAGGAGACAGCTACTTAATGAAGAAAAGCAAATCACTGTGAAATAATGATATAATAGTTGATGAACTCTATGCTATTCCAGATCCAGGCAATTGTCTCACAAGTGAAACAAAATCAAAAGCATATGAACAATTCAGCTGTACTCTTACTGATATTAAAAAAGTAAATTCACAATGAGCTGGCAACTAATAGATCATATCCAATTTATAAGGGAAAGTCCTAAATCTTTTTGTAAAACAACAAAATATTGTCATAATATTTACATATTGATATGGAAACTTGAATGTATATATTGTACAAGGAAGACATAAAAGATAAATTTTGTGTCCATGAAAAAATGCCACTTATATACAATACCATATGCATCTGCATTCTGACACTATCTAAGAAAGGAATTATGTAGTGAAAAGTTGGTGGGTATGCATACATGACATTTTCAATACTATTTTCTTCTCTTCTCTCACCTCTCACTAGTACCATGACCAATGCTCTTCATGATGAGTAGCCAGCTACCTTATGAAAAAAGCAAGTAACTAAAAAATAAATAAATAAATAATAATTCAATAAATGCATTGACAAATATGTTGTATAAAATATTAGCAGGTAAATATATCACCTAAGTAAAGACTTTATAGCTATGACATGAAAAAAGTTTTAGCATTTTGGTTGCTTTCTCCCTATTGCTAAAGTGAAAACCAGAAATACCCTTAGGATTCTGGATGTTTTTTAACCTGTCTCAGTAAATTTTATGCTACTTCATATAGTACAAATTTTATATTTAAAAATAAAATTATGAACTTTCTACTCATTATAGTCTTATTCCTAATATTACAGAATGCATAGTAACATATTAAAAATGTTCAAATATTATCAGTAAACATTTGCAGTAAAACATTTTAAAATATATTTATCAGCATTTTAACTCATAACATTTTTGAACACATATTTAGGAAAATACCATTTTAGCTTAAATAATTTAATTTATAAATGAGAGCTTGGAATTATAAAGGTTAGGATAATTGAACTACCCAGAGCACTACAAAATCTGTTAATGAAGGGAAGTTTTAAGAAAGAATCCCACCTGTCAATGTTTCATAAATGGTAAGTTACAAGTAGGATATTTATAGGGCTTTGGGGTCTGAGCTCACATAATTTGCAATGGGCTTTTCCAGGATTAAAAATGTGCTTGGAATTAGGCAAAATTTGTGACATAACATTTTAGGATTAGAGGACTGAGGATCTTGATGTGCATTGAGCAATAAATCTTTATTTTACACATGACATGTATGCTCCCACGACCAAAATATTGATTTCATTACATTGACTTCTAGGGGTTGCCTCAAGCACACATTAAAATAATTTATTGTTTTATAGTTCTAACTCTGCAGCAAAATTTACCTGGAACAAGCCACGTAATGTTGACATGCATGGTCTGTGTCATATCTAAGTTGTGGTGACAAGGTTGTTTTTAATTCTCACACCCTTTTTATATTTGTTATTTAGTGTGAATTGGAAGATACACCACTGCCAACTGGTGAAATGATAATTTCAGATCTACTGCACTCTGCATATTCATGATTGTAGAGTGGCAGTTATTTGAATCATTACATATGTTGGTTTTATCTGATCTTTAAGATGAATGACCATTTATTGAATCATTTGATGGGACTATCTGAATAACAGAGTTTGGGGTTCTAGAGATCACACATTTGAACCCTGCAATCAAGATAAATACGAAAAGATGATTTATGCTCAAAGTTTGTAGTCCACTTCTAAACCAGAGTCAATAGTACACAAACTGAACCAAGAGAAACAATCTTTGGTTTTCAGAGATTGAGGACTCAATACTAATACTAACACTTTCATATATGAGATTAGTATTATATATATAATATATAATAGTATTAGTATTGAGTTCTCAATATTAGAGTATTAGCAAAATTTAATAATTTCATGAGATTTTCTTTGTTTCCTGGACTTTGATAATAATATTAAAGACCTTAGAGAGTTCACTAGATATTTAAGTATATAATTCTCCTAAAATAAAACATGTACCTTTTGAAAACACAATATCATACCTATGTCTGCTCTTCCCCTTAATTAATTAATTAATTTTTGGAGTGATAAGTTATAACACCCCAATAACATTTTCTAGCACTGATCAATTGCTGAATTGTTGTGTGCAAAATCTTTCTTATGCCTTTTTTAATATAGTATAACTTGAAGAGATTTGAAAACATAACAAATAATTCATCTTGATTTAAAGTCTGAGATCTCAGAACTCAGTTTTTCCTCTTGATTCAAGGTTTTGAGCAATCTCTGTTTTCATTTCTTTTTCTTGCTTTTATTCTTATTTTGGTAAAGAAAAATGGAATCAAAATGAACTGTGGAAGACAGTATGGGCTATTCTTGAGACTTGTGGAAATTTACAAAGATAGTAGGTATATATTTATAAAGATAGTAGGTATGTATTTAATTTGCTTTTAGTAGCCAATTGGCTTTTGTGCAATACGCTTAATATCATGTATTGGGAGGTGATCCAATAATTTTTTCCAGGCAAAATATCCCTGCTATGCTAGGTATATTTTACTGTACAATTTTCATAACATTCTGAAATAGGGGCCTAATTACATAGGCAGAATATAAAGAGAAAATAAATAAGTAAATAGGAAAAAATGAATCAAGAAAACTTGCATGCATGGTTAAGACTTCAGTGATTTTTATGAATTACATGCTGTCGTTACCAGTTTACTTCTTGAACCTTACCTGTATGAAAGTTTGCTTACAGAAGGTATCTATTACAAATATTCCCTGGGTGTTGTTTCATTGTTATTCCCTTCATAGACATGACATGTAAAAGGTATTAGCATTTTGGATGCTTTTTGTTTTCTTTTGCTATATTATACATTTAAAAAAATCAGCAGAGTACAATTACTTGTAAGACCATTTTAAAAATAATTCATTAGTTCCAAAGGGAGTAGTTTGGCACTCAGGAAAAAAAGGTGTCCAGATTACTACTGTTTGGCTTAATGTTTAGAGTTTTGATTTGTCATTAAAAAGAAAACTGAAGCTGATGGTTGAATTCTATTACCAAAAAAAGACTACATATACAAAATAAAATTAGAAGGATAGAGACCTTGTTAATACCATGACTGAGTTTTTTTTTTTAATACTAACGATCTGGAACATTACTCAAGAAAGGAGAAAATACAACCGTGGGCCAATTGAAATATAAAATTTGTGCCTGCAATTAGATGCTCATGTCATGCAATTATTTTGATTCAAAAGTCTAGAGGAAGCCTGTCTCTTTCTGTGCCAGTTATCTATTTATTGCCTCTCATTCTCCAAATTTATCTTTCATTCCCTGCTATGCAAAATGTGATTGGGGTCCTTTATCTACGTTTTGGTTATGGTAAGCTTTGTCAGTGGAGGTTACTAGAGAGACTCTGCAGGAGGAAGGATATTTCTTTCTCTTTCCAGTGTGTTCACATGGCTGGCTCCTGAAGCACATATAGCTTCTTTGCTTCCCAGATCCTGCAGTGTGGTTAGCTTCTACACAATCCAGTACATGCAATACATGGCAGACAGCTTCTCCTGGAACCTACTTCTCCCCCGGACCACCCTTGCCACAGTAGTTCCGTAGCAGATTACCTTTGCCTTCCTGTGGAACTCTAAGGATTTACAGTAAGTTCTAGAAGGCAGATTTTCAGATGTTCAGTAAGTAAACACCCAACAACTTATCTTCCATTCTACCTTGCCCTCTTTAACAGTTTCTGAATCTTGGCTTTGAACTGTATTCTTTGGAATTTTTGTTTTTCTTTTTGTTTTTTAAATTATAAACCAACACCACATTACTCCAATTCCTTGCTTTTGTTAATATTTTTTAATATTGACCTTTTCCTATTTGAATGACTGTGTGGTTTCCTTTCTGTTGACTACACTGTGACTGATACACCAACCAAAGCCATCTATTTCTGGAGGATTATTAAGACACTCTATGTTTTATATTTTCTGATATAGTGGCAGTCCATGTCTTATATCTTTTAAGCTAGAACACATTTAGCCATGGATCAATACTCTGGAGATTAGCTGATGCTTTAATATTAAAAAGCACTTAACTGGGTCTTTTCAACATTATTCTTAGGCATTTCTCTTTCTGGTATATTTTCATAAGACAGTCTTTAGTATTAGATCATTTAGAGCCTGTTGCAAGAATGTAAAAAAAGGAAGTTTTTACCTATTGTTAAAACAACTGGATATATTCCATAAATCAGATGAATAATTTGTGATGTATTGATGAGATAAGCTAGAGTTCATAATCAGGAGAGACATACTTAAACTCATGGTGACAAATTTGTTAGTGAAAGGCATGAGACCTGCAGGGTATTGGCATCATGGACAGGTGGGCTAGAGGTGACACTGTTCATCAAGGAAGTTCAGGAATGCCAAATACATTTGCTAATATAGTTTCAAAATATCATTGTTTCTCTTTACTTTTACTGAGTATTGAGGATGAGAGAAGCAATACAATTTCTTAGTAAGAGGTATGACTTTTGAATCCAAGTAAAGTGAAAGTATCACTGGAGGGATAGGTTGGAATTCCCCAGACTGGAACACAAAATCAAATGAAAAATTATGCTACCATCAATCATAGATTTTTGGGGAAGGAAAATCTTTAATTAATCAAAAATATTAAAAACATATGCAAACATATTGAGAAAATGTGTAGCTCGTGGGTGGTTTCTTGAAAGCTATTTGAAGATGTTCTATTTGGAAATATTTGACAATGAGGCTTGGATTATTGTCCATGTTCCATCTTGACACTTTCTTCAGAATGATGCTTGTGATAAATGAGGAATGCACTAGAAAAAGACAGTAAGATCTGTAAAATCTCTTCACTTAAATTCATGAGGCATAATGACAAATATTTTGAGTTTCTACTTGAAGTCCCTGTCACCTCAAGCAGCTCTAATGAGTGTACTAGAAATCATCTTCAAGCAAATTTATTTCCCAGTAATTGTTTGCAAATTCCAGAGCTGATCAGTGACATTCTATAACAGTATAATTTCACAAATCCAATTAATTGACTCTTTGGACTATTACAGATGTCATGATCTTAGGGAAGGATCCTTTTTTTGGCATTATAGTCAGCTAACACATTTCCAGAGCCGCCATGTTATTTTTACTTAAGTAATTCTATTATTACATAATCCTTAAAAATTATTTTTTTATTATAGAAGACTATTTTTGATGAGTAAAAACACTGACTGTTTCAATAATGTATTGTATTTGCAGACACAGTCCAAAATATAACTGACAGCAGATATAGATTAAATCTTATACATTTTACAAATTAAGTAATATCTGATAATCACAATATGTTCTGATATCTGATCTGATTTTACTTATAGTAAAATATCTCACTTTAATGTTACATTGAGAGGCCTTATTTTGCCTAATATTTACTTATTTCAGTTTTCAGTTATGGTCAACCAACAAACAAGGAAAGTTTGAATTTTTACACAGAGAGTTCTAATAAATCATTTAAAACCATGTTTAGTTCACAACACAGACGATAAAGAGTCATGGATTTCCCTTTCTTTAAGTAATGAAAGAACATCAGGATATAATTTGTAGCAATGAAAAGAAATGTTTCAGGGGCAAACATTATGAAATTTCATAAGGGATGCACCTACATGCTAATAAATGTTTTCTATTTTTGATAATTTACAATAATTGAAAACATAAAATACCATCAAATATAAGGCACATTTTAAATTCAAAATTGAAGAATCTCATTGTTTACTTGATGCTGCTATTGTTCATAGAGAATATGGGTAGATACATGCCACTGGATTTCTGATATACCTTTAATAAGAAATTGGTCTGTGATCATTCAAATGAGATTGAGTCTAATGTTCGAGGTCTTGCTCAGAGCACTCATATACAAATAGATATATGGGTTTAGGATAACTAAGAAGATGCAGAGTAGAAATCATTGACTTTAATTAAATCACACAGCTTCTATTTCTGTTTAGATTTACAAGGAAATTTCAGTTATGAGGTTTCATAAAAGTTGGGATTCCATTGCCTAGAATACACGCTGATACTTTTAATATATTTTTGTTTTTATATTGCTTTATTGAACAATAAGTGGTTTACAGTAAACTTCACTTCCGTAAAGTGTGTAATTTGATGAGTTTTGAATGTGTAGATATTCATTAAAAAACTTTTAATGAAGAAAATAAAGATATCAATCATATCCAATCTTTTCCACAAGTCCCTTTATAACTTAACCTCTCATTTTCCCTGTCCCCTTCAATACTCTCCACCAAGGTTCAAGGCAATTACTAATCTCTTTTTTGTCAATATTTATTAATGATAATTTTACAGACTTTTATAGAGAGGGAATCATATAGTAGATACTCCATTTTTCTTTCTTTGTTTTTCTATGACTTAGTATAAAAATTATAAGACTCATTGTTGAAGTTATGTCCGTTGATAGCTTGTTTTCTTTTATAGCTGAGTGGCATTCTATTTAATCCATTAACTCTGAAAGGTACAATCTATTAATACATTTCCATAAGAGATACGTGGAAAATAAGTGTTTTATGTAAAAGTGCCTAAATTCACAATTTCTAACACTAAAGAGGGTGTTAAAAAAAAGCTGCAACTTGCATTTTTTCTGTCAGTGGAACCTCCTGGAGATATGGAAGGGGAATGGTCTTTTACAGGATGACCTATGATTTATATGAATTATTTTTGTACCTGCCACATTGTATAGTTTAAGATTTCGCATTATTTCAAATACTGCCATTTCAGCTAGTTGATAGTCTTTGTGACAATTTTCAACCTGGATCTGATTTATATAGGGGCCTGTCAATATGAATGCCTTCTTGAAAATTATCCTGTTTCAACTTTCTTATTGATAGTTAATGAGAAACATGAGCATATTTAATTATGTGAGTACATTAAGTTGTAGGCTTAATGTGAGTCATAAAGAGGCTGAACTATTCATAATCACAGATTTTTTTTGTTTCCTTTCAGATTACTCATATTAATTAAAGTAAATACTTGAAAATGAACCCAAACTTGCAAAATAATCTAGTTTAATCTTATTAGGTAAAGGTTTTATTTGTCAATCACTTGAGACCAGAAGTTTGAGACCAGCCTGGCCAACATGGTGAAACCCTATCTCTACAAAATAAAAAAATTAGCCAGGGGTGGTGCCACACACCTATAATCCCAGCTACTGTTGAGGCAGGAGAATAGCTAGAATCCAGGAGGCGAAGGTTGCAGTGAGCCGAGATTGCACCACTGCACTCCAGCCTGGGCAAGAGAGTAAGAATCTGTCTAAAAAAAAAAAAATAGAGATCCCCTATCTGAAATACTGAGTTATGAAACCATATAAACTCAGTAAGAGCACTTTAATTTAAATATTTTCCAATCAATTGAAATATTAAGTATTATATGGGCACTTTTTTGTTTAAAAAATTAAATTTTACTGTAAATATTTGAGATTTTCAACATAATGTCTTGGGATATATAGAGATAATAAAATGATAACTATATTGAAAACAACACATTTCTCTTCATATGATTACTTTTTCATTATGAATAGCTCGAATCTATTCATTTAACAAAAATCTCAAATAAAATTTTCATGATAGTCCTCATGTTGTACATTAAATCTCTAGACTTGTTCATCCTATGCATCTGTTACTTGGTTGATTGATATTTTTTGACAAACATCTCCATTTCCTACCTTCAGCCCCCGCCATTGCCCCTGACAACCACAGTTTTATTCTCTATTTCCTTATATATGAACATGAAAAATAAATTGGACACATAAATGAGATCATGCATTTTTTTCTGTGCCTGATTTATTTTACTCAGCATAACATCCTCCAGGTTGATCCATGTTGGAGCAAATGACAGAATCTCTTTTTCTTAAGACTGGATAACATTCCATTGTGTGTGTGTGTGTGTGTGTGTGTGTGTGTGTGTGTGTGTGTATATCACCTTTTCTTTATTTGTTCACTGACAGACACTTAGGTTGTTTCCATAACTTGGGTATTGTGAATAGTGCTTAATGAATATTTTGAATAGACTGCAATTCATTGGAAGTATTTACAGTTTTTGATAAATCATGTCCAAATGACCTGTTTGTCTTCACAAAATTACAACTTTTCTGGAAGCTTTGTCTTTAATGCAAACATGATAAGAACATTGATTGAATCAGCCTTATTACCAATATGCCTCCTGAATGTAAATGTAAAAATTCTTATAGAAATAGACAAATTAAACTTCTGTTTTCCACTATGTCATTTAATGAATTTGAAATTTGTCATTTCAGTCTACCTGATGAGAAAAAGATGAACAACTTAAAATTCAAAAATTTTTCTTAGATCCATTAGAGAATTGACATATGAGGTAAATCACTCTCTTGAAAACTAGTGTCAGACAGAAGCAGAAAATCACAGGTCATTGGGAACAGAAACTGCAGAAACAAGAAAAAGTAGAAAAACTTAATTCACAAATTATTGTATGTAAACAAACTGCTGAAAGCTCTGTGTTAGAAGAGGTTAGTTAGGAGGAAATATTTTTGTGAGTTTTACCTCCAAGAGTTTCACCAGGTACCCACAGTGAAGAATGGAGGAAAATATTCTCTACCCTTGGGCAGTAGGAGTTATTTCTACCTTGGAAACCGTAAGTACTCCCAAAATGCTTGTTATTCCTAACAAGTGCCTTATATTAAGAAAAATTACCTTACAAGAGCCTTATCACACCTAAAAGGAGGATCATTAGACAACTGGATCCCCACACAACATTCCTGTCTCAGATAATCGAAGATACAGCTCACTGATTCTGGCACACTTACAGAGAAAGAGAGAGGGAAAGAGAGGGAGATTTATTCATAAGATAAATGTTTATTCTCCCTAATACCTAATAGCACATCAACAGGGTTCCTGTATAAGAGTGGATTATAATTGAGAGAGCTACAAGACACAAACTTCATATAATGAGTTTCTAGGGAAACCCAAAGACAATAAGGGAAACAAAAACAAGTAAGCCAAAGGAAATAAAAACTATTGATAGCTACAGCTACACAGGACTACAGCAAAGATTAAATGCAGCCTAACTTTAGCCCAATAAAGATCTATTTGTCTCTATTCCTACTACATGATACAGGTTGTCTGGCTTTCAATTGCAACAGGCCAGGGGCAGTGGCTCATGCCTGTAATCCCAGCATTCTGGGAGGCCAAGGCGAGCGGATCAGGTCAGGAGTTTGAGATCAGTCTGGCCAACATAGCAAAACCCAGTTACTACTGAAAATACAAAAAATTAGCTGGGTGTGGTGGTGGGTGCCTATAATCCCAGGTACATGGGAAACTGAGGCAGGAAAATCGCTTGAACCTGGGAGGTGGGGGTTGCAGTGAGCCAAGATGGTGCCACTGCATTACAGCCTGGGTGACAGTGTGAAACTCAGTTAAAAAAAATTACAAGACATGCTAAAAGGCAAACACATAATCTGAAGAGACAAGGCAAATATAAAAACCAGACTCATATGTTATACAGACTTTAGGATTATAAGACTGTCAATTTAAACTAATTACTACTAATATATTAAGGATTCCACTGAAAAACATGAACAAGATACAAAAGCAGATGGGTATTATAAGCAAGAAGATAATGAGATCGAAACCCTTGAAGTAAGCAAAAGGAAGTATTATAATTCTGAAAAAACAAACAAACAACAACAACAACAAAAAAAAACTAGTGTAACAGGAATGAAGTCCTTCTATCTACTCTATCAGTGTACTAGACACAGCTAAGGAAAAATTCAGTGATTTTGAAAGTATATCAATAGAGATCCCAGCACTTTGGGAGGCTGAGGCGGGCAGATCACTTGAGACTAGAAGTTTGAGACCAACTTGACCAACAAGGTGAAACCCCATCTCTACTGAAAATACAAAAATTAGCTGGGAGTGGGGAGTGGTGGTGCATGCCTCTAATCCAAGTTACTCGGGAGGCTGAGGCAGGAGAATCGATGGAACCCAGGAGGTGAAGGTTGCAGTGAGCTGAGATTGCACCACTGAACTCCACCCTAGGTGAAAGAGCAAGACTCTGTCTCAAAAAAAAAAACCATAAAATAATAGAAACAAAGATCCAAAACCAGATGGACATGTGTCATTGGAATACCAAAGGAAGAAGCAAGAGTGAGAGAGAGGAAATAAAAAAAGCAGAAGTATTTGAATAGTAATAGCTGAAAATTGTCCATAATTCATAAGAAACACCAAACCACAAATCCAGGAAGCTCAGAGAAAGCCAAATGGTACCAATATCAAAAGTTTACACGTAGGCATATAATATTCAAATGGGAGAAAACCAGGTAGACAGATAATTTTGGAAGTAGCCAGAGAGGAGTGGAAACTTAGCTATAGAGAAAAAAAAATAAGAATTACATCAAATTTCTCTTCTCAAACCATGCTAACTAGACAAGAATGGAGTATTTTACATGTTAAAAGGAACACACACACACACACACACACACACACACACGCACACACACCAGTCTAGAATCCTGTGTATCCTGTGTCCAAAAAAATTATTCTTTAAAAGTAAATGAGAAATAGAGCTTTTCAGGCAACCAAAAACTTAGGGAATCTCTCACCTGTTCATCTGACTGGCAGAATATATTTTAAAAAAATTATTCACCTAAAAAGTTTTCCAAAGTAGTCACTATCATTCTAAAGTATTTTTTTGTGAGATTATATCATTTAGAATGGTACATCAATGAAATTCAATTATGGTGGAATTAGTCGAAGCTGGAGGGGTCCCAGAGACATGTTTAAACTGAGACACAACCAAGAGAGTGTGACACAAGTCATAGCCAATCTATTTTCTCTCCAACTTTTGGCATCCTCATTCCCAGCCCAACTTTTATATGACATCCCACTGTCAGCTTCTCATCTTAGAACAATTTACTGTTACCATAAATATCAAAGTTTTAGTTGCTGATATTGCTCCTCTTGCTGGCATGTTAGTACTGTCACTGCTAATATCCACAGTTTAGGTCACCCATGTTGTTAAATGTGTCCACACTTTAGAGGCATTCATGTGACCAGAGGCTACCAAGTGCTGATTCAGACTCTCATTCAATCCTGCAAAGAAAGAAGTAGATCCTTGACCTTACAGAGCAGGATTTTAAAATTTACTTCCACGTATATATGTTGTAGATCGTTCTACAGTTCCACACATTGGTAGCAGCTGCTGAGCATAGTGTCAGTCACACATGAAGAATAGCTTTTGCAAATAGTCAGAAATCTTAACATTAATTATAATATTCTTGCTTGGATAAATTCTGAGTTCTAAGATACTGATCTAAAATTAGCTTAATATAGCTACTCCCTGTGGCTGTACATTTGACAGCCAACCTTCCAAATATTTCAAGAAGTAAAAGTAAAATCAATTAAAATGATACACCTAGAGAGTTGGCATATCAGTGTCATTGCAAATGTATCAGAAAATTCTACACAGACAAAATGAGCGTTTAGAATAAAATCTATTATTCATGTCAAATGGGATGACACTTTCAGTTATTCACAATACAATCCTGTATTAATTTCTATATAAATGACAGGTACTAAGCTTTTTGATAAGAAGATGAAGATGAAAATTACCTTGTTGCATGCAAGGAGAGTACAGTCTATTTTGGGAGGCAGATGCATAAACTATCCATCATGATATTACCTAATAAGAACAGTTTCTTTTTTTTTAAAGAAAAGGAGAGAAGGAGAGGAAGAAAGAGGAAAAAAAAGAGGGAGAGAGAACAGGAATATTGCTTAATTCTAAGAATGGTTATTAATAATGGCTGATCAATATTTTGTGTATTGAAAGTGGAGAATGTATATTTTATGTATTTAAAGTGGAGAGCGCTATACATATTTATTAAGTTTACTTGTTTCGGATCTGAATTCAAGTCCTGGATATCCTTATTAATTTTCTGTCTCATTGAGTCTAAATCTCTTTATGGGTCTCATGTATCTGGGTGTTAGGATCGTTAGTTCTTATTGTTGCATTGATCCTTTTACCACTGTATCTTTGTTGCTTTGAAATCTATTTTATAAAATGCGAGAATTGCAACTCCTGCCTTTTGTTTATTTCTTTATTTTTGCTCTCCATTTGGTTGGTAAATCTTTCTCCAACCCTTTGTTTTGAGTCTTTGTGTATCTTTGGATATAAAATGGGTCTGGATGTATTATAC
>JAPYYA010001716.1:0-14855 GCA_028533165.1 Leontopithecus rosalia | reverse complement strand
AGAACACATGGACACAGGGAAGGGAGTACTACACACTGGAGTCTATTGGGGGGAATAGGAGAGGGACAGTGCGGGGTGGGGAGTTGGGGACAGATAGCATGGGGAGAAATGCCAGATATAGGTGAAGGGGAGGAAGGCAGCAAATCACACTGCCACATGTGTACCTGTGCAACTATCTTGCATGCTCTTCACATGTACCCCAAAACCTAAATTGCAATAAATAAATAAATTGTTTTTTTCAAAAAAAAGGAGTTTCCCTGGACAAGCTCTCTTCTCTCTTTGCCTACCACCATCCATATAAGATGTGACTTGATCCTCCTTGCCTTCCACTGAGATTGTGAGACCTCCCCAGCCACGTGGAACTACAAATCTATTAAACCTCTTTCCTTTGTAAATTCTCCAGTCTCTTGTATGTCATTATCAGCAATGTAGAACTAATACAATAGGGTTTGGTACTATCTGTGGTTTCAGCCATCCACTAGAGGTCTTGGAAGATATACCCCCATATAAGAGAAAACCTCTGTATTACTGATTAAAATCTGTTCATACCACATTAACTGGTGTTTGGCTTTGCTTATCTTTGCCACTCCACCTAGTTCTCCACAGGGGAAGACTCATTAAAGTTGATACTGGAGGATCTAGTTAATGCAATGAGGTCTAGGTGAGATTTGAGACTATCCTGTTTCCAAAAAGCAGGAACCAGGTATGTTTTGTGCACAACAACAAATTCCAGAACTGGCCTTAGAGTCCCACGCTTGTGACTAAAATCCCAGCTGGTCCATTTAAGATCATGGTGAAACCAAATTCTCTGGGTCTCAGAGGTCCCAGTGAGGATTAACTGAGATAATGTTGAGGAAAACCAAAGCCTCCCCTGAGATATTTGCAAATGCTTTATTCTCACAGTTGCCTTTGCCTATGCCTAGCTACTCAGCCTGTGCATCAGTCTGTCCCCCAAGACACAGATAAGGAAATCAGCCTCTCCTTTAACTGGAGAGAGAAAGGAGGCAGGGATAAAAAGTTTAACCACTGGGCCAGGCACAGTGGCTCACACCTATAATCCCAGCACTTTGGGAGGCTTGAGTTCAGGAGTTCAAGATCAGCCTAGGCAACATAGTGAGATCTCCTCTCTACTAAAAATCAAGAAAATTAGCTGAGTGTGGTGATGCGTACCTGTGGTCTCAGCTACTCAGGTGGATGAGGTGGGAGGATCACTTGAGACCAGGAGGTCAAGGCTGCAGTTTGCCCCACTGCATTCCAGCCCGGGCAACAGAGTGAAACCTTGTCTCAAAAAAAAAAAAAAAAAAAAAAACAAATTTAACCATTCTGGGCATCATGGCTTACACCTGTAATCCCAGCATTTTGGGAGAGTGAGGTGGGCAGATCACTTGAGCTCAGGAGTTCAAGACCAGCCTGGCCAACATGGTGAAACCCCGTCGCTACTAAAAATATGAAAATTAGCTGGGCATGTAATCCCAGCTACTCAGGAGGCTGAAGCATGAGAATTGTTTGAACCTGGGAGGTGGAGGTTGCAGTGAGTCAAGATTGTGCCACTGCACTCCAGCCTGGGTGACAGAGAGGCTGCATCTCAGAAAAAAAAAAAATTAACCAGAGGAGGCCAGTAATTTTTTCAAGCGTGCACGTGCGTGCACACACACACGCACACACACACAGCATTTTTATCGATTTTTTTCCAAGCACGAGATGAAACAAAGCAGTTACATGGCAAGAATGAAAATAATCCAGATTAAATATCAGACACTCTGTTCTTTAAGGGTTCCTCTCCTCACACCACCTCAGCAAAGCTGTGCACTCCCCTTGCTCTCTCCTCACACTTTTATGTGGAGCCAGTCAGCTCTTCGCACCCTCAACCCCCAAATCTGATTCCAGGGCTACCAGCTCTTTAAAGGACTTTCCAATAGAAGCCCTCATTAATAGGCAAGTATGCTCTCAAATAGTGAGGTTTTCCGCTGCCTAAGCCTGCACCTAAACAGATCCCAAGAAAGTCAACTTCAAGTCCAAAAATGGCCCATAAGAAGGCAGCTGGAGTATAAAGCAGATCTCCAATCTCCAGTCATTCAAACATGAGCTGCACAAGCTTCCCCATATATCACACACTCATACCGTGTCTACTAGAACGATACCTCCCGAAAGATGCTTGTGCCCTAATTCCCAGAACCTGTAAATATGGCACCTTACATGGCAAAAGGGACTTTGCAGATGCGATTAAATTAGGATCTTGAAAAGGGGAGATTATCCTGGATTTCCTACGTGGGTCCAATGTAATTATAAGGTTCGCTATTAGAGGGGAGGCAGGAGGGTCAAACAGAAAAAGCAGGTGTGCTGTGAGGACAGAGCCCTAAGCCAAGGAAGGCAGGTGGCCTCTAAAAGCTAGAGAAGGCAAGGACTCAAATTCTCCCCTAGAGCCCCCAAAAGAAAAGCAGCCCTGACAACACCTTGATTTTAAGACTTCTGCTTTTGCTTTTTGAGATAGAGTCTCACTCTGTTGTCCAGGCTGGAGTGCAGTGGCACAATCTTGGCTCACTGCAACCTCCACCTCCCAGGTCCATGCAATCTTCCTGCCTCAGCCTCCCAAGTAGCTGGGACTATAGTCACTAGCCACCACACCTGCTAATTTTTTGTATTTTTGGTAGAGATGGGTTTTCACCATGTTGGCCACACTGGTCTTGAAATCCTGAGCTCAAGTGATCCGCCCACCTCGGCCTCCCAAAGTGATGGAATTACAGGTGTGAGCCACTGTGCCCAGCCACCATGATTTTAAGACTTCTGGCCTCTGTAACTATATGATGATAAGTTTATATTGTTTTAAACCAATAAATTTGTGGTAATTTGTTAGAGCAGCAATAGGAAGCTAATACGCTATGTACATTACATTATGAGGTGTATTTTTCAGGTAATGTTTAAATCTGTCCACTTTTTATGCATTGTCTACTTTAGCCTCATCCTCACAATAATATCCATGGATTTGTGGGTTTGATGTGGTTGCCATATATTTTCCTCGAAATAAACAAATGTTATTAAATAGGAAGTGTTCACCTGTGTCCCACCCCATACCTCCAGTACACCTGCCAGAGGGCACACTGTGGATCCCACTTTGGAAAACTCCGGTGCAAAGGGACGCTCAATGTCCTCAAGACAGGAGACCAGAGTTCCATGCCTGGCTCTTCCACTCATGGCCTTAAATGGGTCACTTTGAAACTCCTGCTCCCTGGCACTCTCCTCTGTACAGGGGTTCCATAGAATAAATTCCTGTTGGAACCCAGCCTTCTGCCGTCCACCAGGCTTATCCAGGACAGTAGGTGACTGAGCAGGAGGTCAGCCAAGGGTTTCCACACCCTGGGCCCTTAAACCCATTCCCCTTACCTGAGCTCTACAGCCCCCACCCCCCATCACCGCACCCTCACCATACATGGAGTCAGGAAGCTGACGTTTAGAGCAGTAACAACCTCTTTCTCCACTCCTCTTTTTCCCTCCAGACCATCTATGCATTAGGCTTAGTTGACATCAAAGAAGAAAAGCTGCTTCACATCTCCCTCCACACCCTGTCGGTCACCCTGACTCACACTCCCATACAGAGATGGTAAGTCAACCAATCCAGTGTGATTTAATGGCAGGAACACTACGGTAAAAGTTCAAAAATCTGGTTTAAATATGGCTTCATAACCTGCCAATCCTGTGATCTTAGCCTCTCTGATACTCAGTTTCCTCATTTGTAAACACGGAAAATCTTACTTAGCTCAAACTATGAGTATGAAGATTTAGTGGAATTACATAGGCTTGATCTCACAGCACCAAGTCTGATACACGGCAGGTATTCAGCAAATGTCACCTGAGCCTAAAGTGGAATCAATAACCATTTCCGAAGTGTGCAGAGGTGATGGATGCTTTACAGGGACTCCCGATGTGTGATGGCCGGGCACAGACCTTTTCCCGTGGATGGTGACCACTCAGGTCTACACTGCTGCCATGGTGGCTGTTGCTGTTTGCATGTGTTTTTGTTTGAAGGTGGACTGGGTTTTCACGATGTTAACAAACTTGATTATGTTTAGGAAGCATCCAGTATTACATTGGCACAAAAGTAATTGTGGTTTTTGCTACAGCTTTTAATGGCAAAAACCGCAGTTACTTTTGCACCAACCTATGACATTTTTGAACCTGTTTCCACTTCTGTGAAGTAAGCCAGAGGAATGAAGGGAGAAATGGCGAGGGGAAGAAGACAGGAAGGGAGGGCGGGAGGGAAAGGCAAAGTGAACAGCAGCAGGTCTCCAGTGCTTGAGGTGACTTATCGATCTCAGTTCCACTCACAGGGCTGAGCAGAGGCCCTACCAGGAAAAGAAAATTGAACCAAGATTCCCACGCTGGTTTTCCAAGACGGATTTTCTCATTGGCTGCCAATGCCTGCCCCCTTGTGGAAGTTCTTCAAACTACCTTTTTTTTTTTTTTTTTTAATGCCAGGACACTTGGAAAGGTTTACAATGAGAAAATGTTTTAAGCTTCCAGAGGTTCCCCGTTGCCGGCAAGATAAAGGCCACCTGACAGATTCATGACACAGCCCCTGTCCACGAAGACACCTCCCCTCCATGCACTCTCCGCCAGCAATTTATCCTGCAGTAATAACAAGCGCATAGTTCCCTAATAATTAATTGAGTTGAAAAGAGGCCAACTTGGGAATGAGATAGACCAGAAGGGTAAAAATTCTGATGCTTTTTCCTTTAGCTGTGTGTCTCTCGGTAAGTTATCTAACTCATGGCCAGGGCGGTGGCTCACCCCTGTAATCCCAGCACTTGGGAGGTTGAGGCAGGTAGATCACCTGAGGTCAGGAGTTTGAAACCAGCTTGGCCAACATGGTGAAACCCCGTCTCTACTAAAAATACAAGATTAGCCAGGTGTGGTGGCACACGCCTGTAGTCCCAGCTACTTGGGAGGCTGAGGCAGGAGAATCACTTGAACCTGGTAGGCAGAGGTTGCAGTGAGCCAAGATCATGCCACTGCACTCCAGCCTGGGCAAGACAGAGTGAGAATCCATCAAAAAAAAAAAAACCTCTCAACTTGTTACTCATCTGTAAAATAGAAATAACATCACCTACCTTCTAGTGTTGCTCTAGAATTAAATTAGAATTAAATGTGGTAACACATAAAATTATCTTTCAAGGGTGCTTTACGCCCCACGCCCTTTAGCTGCTATGGGTAAATGCAGCCTGCTCTTTCTTTTTTTCTTTTTTCTTTTTTTTTTTTTTTTGGAGATGGAGTGTCCCTCTGTTGCCCAGGCTGGAGTGCAATGGCGCAATCTTGCTCACTGCAACCTCTGCCTCCTGGGTTCAAGAGATTCTCCTGCCTCAGCCTCCCGAGTAGCTGGGATTACAGCATGAACCACTACACCTGGCTAATTTTTGTATTTTTAGTAGAGACCGGGATTTCACCATGTTGGTCAGGCTGATCTCAAACTCCTGACCTCAGGTGATTCGCCTGCCTCGGCCTCCCAAAGTGCTGGGATTACGGGTGTGAACCACACCCAGCTGCAGCCTATTCTTTCTACCTCTAAGCCATTCACTGAACAAATGCTTATTATGCATTACTTGGAGGACAAAGGAGATATCCTCTCTGCTTTAAAGAACTTGTAGTTAAGTGCAGAGACAGAAAAACAAACGAGTAACTATTATACTCTTACTTTGACAAAGGCAGTGGTTGAGTTAAAGATAACTTGTGTCCCTCCCAAAGAAAGCAAAACTTAAGCTAAGGGATTGTGGGCACTAATTTATTTAAGGAAGTGGTCCTAGGAAGCAGAGCTGGGGACTAGGGGCACAGGAAGAGTAAACCAGGGCAGCAGGGAAAGCCAATACACATTTTACTATATTGGTGCAAAAGTGATTGCAGTTTCTGCTATTGCTTTCAATGGTAAAAACTGCAATTACTTTTGTATCAATCTTATACCAAGCTACATTATGCTCTAAGTAGCTGGGGATGATCCCCCTAGAGGATCTCTGAGGAGTGGTGAGGAATGATGTGCCTCATTGAAGGACAAAAGAGAGAAACAGTACACCAGCCTGTCTCCCAGTGGGCAAGTATTAGCCCCTCGGAGCATTAACTCTCCACCCTCCCAGTTTGCGTATGCACGAGTACCCAGCACATTTCTGCAGACATCCCATGCCTCGATGTCAGGCAAGCCCAGAGGGAGGAAGCAAGGTAGGCGGGACAGCCAGGGAAATACAGTCAGCTTGCACCTGCTCAAAGCTGGTGGCCCAAGCCATGACTGGAATAAAATGTGGACAGAGAGGATGCAAGGCTAGGCACAAGAGGTGGCCGATGATGACACAGGAAACTGTGGGAGGGTAGGAGGGGCACCTGACCCAGCCCAGCCTTTGGGCAAAGGGATGGGATTTTATCAGGTAAGGGTTCCTGGAGCAGATGGCTATGCCAGGTCTAGGAGGAGTTAGCTGAATCAGGGTGAAGAAAAGCAGAGAAAGGGCTGGGCTAAAGCAATGCTGGAAGGTGGAGTGCAGAGGCAGGAGGAGGGCAAGTTCAAGGAGTAGTTAGGAGGTAAATTGCCAGGGCGAGGTGAGTGAAAGGGATGAGTGAGGAGTAAGAGTGATTGTGGATAACATGGTTTCTGACCCTCGTGTCTCCACTCAGGACAGAAAGGGAAGGAGGAGAATGTGGCCCCCAGAATGGATACTGAGCTCTGATGCACCATGTTCAGCTTAACTCTGCGATATGCAAATGGAGGTCAAGAGACTCCCCGGAGCTGGCGTCAAATGCTTAGGGAGGCTTTAAAGTTGGAGCATGGAGAAATGAAACAGGATCTTGAAAGGGAGTTGGGAATCAGGTTTTCATTAAGCCCAAAGGCCAAGAACACAACAGGTACCAGGTCCCCACATTCCCAGGCAAAGTATTAGGTCACTGGTGCAGGACTCATCAAGACACTAGAAAGCCATTGTCAGATCTCACACACACCTGCCCCCAGCCTATGACGGGGGAGAGGTGAAAGAGGCAGAAGAGGCAGAGCGACAACACCTCGGGAGACTGTTGAAATCTCACACCATTTCTCCTTTCCCTGCCCCTCTCTGGGGAGTGAAGAAGGAAGGCAAATGCTTATGTTTTCCCAAGGCCAGATGTGGGTCACATGGGAAGGAGCCAACCTCAAGCCATTTGAAAGGGACACTTCACAGAAGTATAGCCTGGAAAGACAATGTGACCCTGAAGGTTTGGGGACCATGGGAGCCTAGAGGCTGAGGGGACCTACTGAGGGAAAAGACTGTATGCTTCAGGGTTGCTGTGCAACAGGGTGCACCAGCCGAAGAACAAACATTTAATAACCGGCCATGCCCAGACAGCACCTATGTCCAGATATGTCTGAGCCAGATCAACACATCCTCCCTGTCCTATACTGTTCCTGGATCCAACTTTCCAGCACCCTCAGAATTGGATTCCTCAGCCCCAGTAGAGCCTTCAGATGAAGGCTACCCCAGGTGACATCTGATAGCAGCCTGACGAGAAACCCTGAGCCATAATTCCAAAATAAGTCACTACTATATTCCTGCCCCACAGAAACTGTTCAAGCCTCTAAATTTTGGGGTGATTTGTTTACAGAGCAATAGGTAACTAACACATGGCTCCACCCCACTACTACTAAATCAAGATTGGGAAAGTTTCCAGGAATCCATTTTTAATAAGCTCCCAGAATGATTCCTTTGTTAACCAACTAAATTTAGAGGAGGAAGACCAAAGTGACATCTCTGGGAATCCTAACATTGAGTTTCCATGAAGTTTACAGTCTTGTGAGTGAAACTGACACAATCACACCAGTGTTATCTAGTTGTAATTATAATCTGGGTTTGAAGGAAGTAGGAAATGGTTTGGGCAGCAATTTTAAGTCACTGAAACATCCAACTTACAGCTAAGCCAATCATACTTCTAGCTAAACTGACAGCGCCACCTAGTGGAAATTTTAAAAACTTTTCTCATCTTGAATTTTTTTTTTCTTTTGGCAGCTGAAAGCCCATTATCACCATCAGCTGAGATGCTGATTCAGATCATGTTGGCACCTTTGCTGCTTACCAGCTGTTGACTACCTAAATTGCAAACCCTTTCATGCACCTCCGAAGGAGTTTAGTTTAGAAGATCAGAGAGCAAAATTAGCTAAGGAACAAACACACACACAAAAAGTCATGGTACAAACATATATTCAAAATGTTGGATCTGCTTCTACCCATAGAAATAAATTGTTTTTTTTTAAAAAAAAAAAAGAAAGAAAGAAAGAAAGAAAGAAAATGGTAGGGTGTGGTGGCTTCTTCCTATAATCCCAGCACTTTGAGAGGCTGAGGCAGAAGAATCGCTTAAGCTCAGGGGTTCAAGACCAGCCTGGGCAACATAACAAGACTCTGTCTCTACAAAAAATACAAAAATTAGCCAGGTGGGGTGGCACATGCCCATAGTCCCAGCTACGTGGGAGACTGAGGTGGGAGGATCACTTGAGTCTGGAAGTCAAGGCTGCAGTGAGATGTGATTGCACTCCAGCCTGGGTGACAAAATAAGGCCCTATCAAAAAAAGAAAGAAAGAAGGAAAGGAAGAAGGGGAGAAAGAAAGACAGGGGGGGAAAGAAAGAAAAGAAAAGAAAATGCATTCTGCATGAAATTTTTATTAACCAAAAATTCATTTCTCCACATAGATATTTTTATGTGGAGATTTTATTCAAAGAATCACCAAATTATTAGCCTTGCCCAGTGGCTTGCACACCCCAGTGAGGCTCATCAGAGCCTCTTTGAGGCAGAACAGAGCGGCTGTACTGTTGCAGGGATGAGGTGACAGTGCACTAGTGGGACCATGAGTGGGGGATGGGGGAGTCCAAGGGATAAAAAGACTTCGACATCAAATTTACTGATCCTGATTTCTGTGCTGTTTCCCTGAAAGCAAACAGGCACTGGGCCCACTCATAAATGTTGCTTTATATGAAATGGACAAGGTCACAACAGGGAGATGAGCACAATCCACTCACTCAACAGCAAGGTCATCCTTTCTTGACCTGAGTGTCTGCGTTCCTGTGCCACACCAGCTTCAGTGCTTACCTGGCTCTGGCACAATACAGAAAAAAAGAGAGACGGCAAGAGGAGGGGGCAGCGGACTGAATCCCCCAGGCCATTACAATGGATTCAGTCCAAGCAGACCCCACACAGGTCCACAGGAGCCCACACTGCCCAGGGAAGACCATGACCTCCTTCCCTCCCCAGGGCTCCTTAACATTGACTGAACACTTACTGTGCTGTAGCCTTGCTTTACAAGCATAGATCCATCTTCACAACTTTAATGAGGAAACTTCTATTATTATGTTCATTTTACAATTGAGAAGAGTGAAGCATAGAGGAAGTACTCCCATTCAGCAGTTACTCTATGGCCTTACTATGTGCTGGCACTGAGCTACAAACTGTGAGTTACAGGGACGAGTTTAAAAGACAAGTTGGTCAGACAGTGGCTCACACCTGTAATCCTAGCACTTTGGGAAGCCAAGGCAGGCAAACTGCCTGAGCTCAGGAGTTCAAGACCACCCTGGGAAACATGGTGAAACTCCATCTCCACTAAAATACAAAAAATTAGCCAGGCGTGGTGGCACACATCTGTAGTCCCAGCTACTTGGGAGACTGAGGCACAAGAATTCCTTGAACCCAGGAGGTAGAGGTTGCAGTGATCAGAGAATGTGCCACTACATTCTAGCCTCAGTGACAGGGCAAGATGCTGTCTCCAAAAAACAAATAGATAAATAAATAACAGACAAGTAAATGGCACTGCTCCTGTCTCATGGAATTTATTTTTTTTTCCTGTTTCATTAAGTCATAAAGCAAAACTTGCATTATTTTATTATTTTATTTTGGAGATAGTGTCTTGCTCTGTCACCCAGGCTGGAATGAAGTGGCATGATCACAACTCAAGCGATCCTTCCACCTCAGCCTCCCAAGTAGCTGGGACTAAAGGCACCTACCACCATGCCCAGCTTACTTTTGTATTTTTGGGAGAGACGGGGATTCGCCACTATGTGCAGACTGGTCTTGAATTCCTGGCTTCAAGCAATTCTTTCACTTTGGCCTCCCAAGGTGCTAGAATTACAGGAGTGAGCTTCCGCATCCGGCTTCCGTCATATTCTATCATAACATACATCGTGCATGCTGGCTTTCAGCTGACATTGTACTATGAGAATTTTCTCATGTCACCAAAAATTACTTGAAGAAGTGATTGTTAATACTCTTAACTGCACAGCTTATTTGCAGTCTGGCATAACTAAGAGTGGTCTGAATGCTGCTCAAATCCTGACTTTTGCTGCTTCCTAACTCTGTGACGTTGGACAAGTAACTTCTCTCTTTGCCACACTCTTCTCAACTGGGAAATGGACATAATAGTAGAAGTGTCCTTGTTAAAGTTGTGAAGATGGATCAATTCTTGTAAAGCAAGGCCTGCAGCATAGTTAGGATTCAGTCAATGTTCAGGTAGAGAGACGGCAAGAGGAGCTGGCCAGGGGACTGAAGCCCCCAGGCCATTACAGCAGATGCAGTTCAATGTCAAATAGATCCCACATGGGTTCACAGCAGCCCACTCCCCCCAGAAAGGATCTGGACCTCCTTCCCTTCCCAGGGCACTCCTCCCATTCAGCAGTTATTTGATGGCACACATCGTATTGTATCATAACATATGGTGATTACTTAACAATTCTGTACTGTTAGTCTTTTGGGTTATTTCCAAGATTTCAGTAAGGATGCAGGAATTTCATTTGTTATAATGTTTTGTCTTTGCTCCTGATTATCACATGACACTTAAGATATGGAGTTACTAGATCAAATGATATAAAGCTTTAAGACCCTCAAATGACTTGCCAGAAAAGTTCTGCTACTTGGCTGGCCACTAGCAGGGCCTGAAATTACACTTTACCAATTACCACATGCATTAAAAATCGTTGCTACTTTGGTAACTAGTATTAATGCTATCTCACTGTTTCAATTTGCAGTTATTAGATAACCATTGAGACAGGATATTTTAATTCTTCTCTTACTTGGATTTTCAGTCCAAATTGCTTTACCCAGAGGTAAAAAAATAATTTGCAAAAATGCCGTAGGAAATTCTGCCAGGAAACAGAAAACTGAGGCAGAGGCCAGAAAGAGACTTGCTTAGTCCAGGAGAATTTCCAGACTATATAGAGGCTCATTCAATGCTAAGAACATTCCAGGAAAACAGTAAGTTTTGGGCCAGGCATGGTGGCTCATCCCTGTAACCCCGGTACTTTGGGAGGCCAAGACAGGTGGATCACCTGAGATCAGGAGTTCGAGACCAGCCTGCCCAACATGGAGAAAGCCTTGTCTCTACTAAAAATATAAAAATTAGCCGAGTGTCGTGGCGCATGCCTGTAATCCCAGCTACTCAGCAGGCTGAGGCAGGAGAATTGCTTGAACCCAGGAGGTAAAGGCTACATTGAGCCAAGATCATGCCACTGCACTCCAGCCTGGGCGACAGAGTGAGCGAGACTTTGTCTCAAAAAGAAAAAAAGAAAAGAAAAGAAAAACATTAAGTTTTTCCAATAATGCCCTGCACAGAGTTTCAGGACAGCAGAAGCCCCTGGCACTGTAGGATTTTCTCTCTAATGTGCTTTCTGTATCCCCACCGAGCTTTGCTTCCCCGTCTCTAAAATGCCCCCAAATGGCCTACATTTTATATCTAAGTGACAGACTGCCTAAAATGTCAGAAAGGGCCTTTATTTTACATCTAAGTGATAGTATTACAATAGAAATTGAGCTGAGGGGGAAAAACTTTGACTCAGCACTAATGTCCTCCCATGGACAGAGCCCTGGAACTGACCCTTCCCAATTCTCTGCCAAGCCCTCAGGAGAGGCTGTTGGTCGCACTTTGAATAGCAGCATGAGGCTGCACCATTCACTTCAGTTAGGCGCTTTCCATTTTCTGGGACTTTTAGCAGCTGTGACTTCAAAACACACATAGGTGGCAGCAACATATTGTCCAAGTCCCTAGCGAGACACGATCTGCCACAGAACGTGGCCTCTTCTGGCTATTCCAGAATGGTGAGTGGCAATATTGCTACTACCTTCCCATTGCAACCAGTAGGAACTGTGAAATTAAAAACTAATGGCTTTGGGGCAAATAAAAAATGCAGAAGTCAGAGGCACTGTTTCCCAGAGAGGCCCACTCTTCCCTCCGAAGTACAGAAACAACAATAAATGCTAACCAGCTGCCATCGCACTGAACACCCACGGCCACACCATAAGGGAGATGGTAACACTCCCATTTTACTGATGAGGACACTGCATCCGTCAGGGACCAGCCAGAAAACAGAACCACTGCAACACAGGGAATTTAATAAAGAATATGGGTCATCTCAGAGATGGAAAAATTCTGAATCCAAACAGGGGACGATGAGGTGACCCAGAGATGAGCAACAGTGAGAAGCCACTGCCGACTCAAAGGCTGAGAGTCAAAGGAAGAGCCATGGGCAGGCCCTGGGGAGCTGTTTCCACCGAGGGAGGAGCCGGCCAGTGGGAGCAGGGGAAACAGAGGAGACCCAACAACGGCCGAAGACATCACCACTGCCCCTGAGATGCCACTGAGGCAGAAGTAATGGGGATACGGTGCTTCTCTCTCCCCATCCGCCCCTTCTCTACCAGGCCCCCAACTGCCTGAGCCAACAGGAAGCCGGGGCAGGGGAGCCTGGAAAATGTGATGCCTGATGTGCAGACTGGGACTGAGAAGGGCAAGGGATAAACGTGAGAAGAGGCCAGCGGCCGGCCCACTGCTCGTGGTCCCACAGCTGCCATGTGGCAGGGCCAGGGAGTGAACAAAGTGCACCTGAATCCACCAACCTGCAGCATGGAAGAAGCCACCAGGGAGATGAGAGGCAGACAAAGCGACAGAAGACAGGAATAAGGAGGAGGAGATGTTACCATCGTGTCCCCCTAACCAGAGAACCACACAAACCAGCAAGGGTGGCGCACGGTTGTGGACGACGGCTCCCTGACTCACTTGCACCACTTAGTAGGGCTGCGCAGGATCATAAACGTCTCCAAGGCTGTTTCCCATCCACTCATTCAACTTACTAACACTGAACAGGTGGAGAGGCAACGTGAAAAATAAGGCTTCAAGGGTTAAGAGAAACTAATCTTCATTCCTCCTCTCCTCTGTGTTCATACCCTACCAGGAACAGACAAAAGGTAGAGGTGAGAAATCACTTCTGCATGGACAGGAAGAGGGCAGGAGAGTGAGCACCACACGGCCCGAAGTCCTTGCAGCAGACCCGCCCCGGTCCATATGTTCCAGTCACTTTATTCACAGTCTCTCCAATCAGATAAATCCGTCCTTCCTCCTGTGGTGAGGAGCAAGTGAGGACCTCAAGAGAGGAAAAGATACAGTCCTGCAAAAACCCAAATGCCAATGTTCAGTCTCTCTCTCTCTTTTTTTGTTTTTAATTAGTCCATTTTCACACTGCTGATTAAGATATACCCAAGACTTGGAAGACAAAGAGGCTTAATTGGACTTACAGTTCCACATGGCTTGGAAGGTTTCAGAATCAATGCAGGAGGCAGAAGGCACTTTTTACATGGTGATGGCAAGAGAAAAATGAGAACGGAAAAAAGCAGAAACCCCTGAGAAACACATCAGATCTCACGAGATTTATTCACTGTCATGAGAATAGCACAGGAAAGACTGGCCCCATGATTCAATTACCTCCCCCTGGGTCCCTTCCATTCCCACAACACATGGGAATTCTGGGACCTACAATTCAAGCTGACATCTGGGTCGGGGTGCAGCCAAACCAAATCAAGGTCTCACTCCATTGCTGGCTGGAGTGCAATGGCATGATCCCAGCTCCCTGACCCCTCAACCTCCCAGCCTCAAGCCACCCTCCCACCTCAGCCTCCAAAATAACTGGGACTACAGGTGTGTGCCACCATGCCAGGCTAATTTTTGTATCTTTTTGTAGAGAGGGGGTGTCACTATATTGCCCAGGCTGGTCTCGAACTCCTGGGCTCAAGTGATCCACCCAGCTCAGCTTCCCTTGGTGGCTGGGAGTCACCATGCCCAGCCTTTCAATGTGAAAGCTCAACTCAAACTTAGTATGTCCTGCACCCTGTCCATAAAGAATCTCATAGACTTCATTGCAAATTCTGGCTTCTTTCTATACCAGCTATGTGGTTTGAGAAAATGACTTAATCTCTATGATCCTTAGTTCCCTCACCAGTAAAATGAAACTACTATCTACCTCACTCAGGTACTTAGTCCAGGTTCCCTAGAAAACAGTGAGAAACGACTTCTCGAGGGGAACGATCCAAGATGGTCGATCGCTAACATCTCGGGATTGCAGCTTGCAGTTAAAGCTCATAGAACTAGAGGACGCCACACTTTCAGACAAATTCTGGTGGCTCAGGAGCAGAAGATTCCCAGTGGAGGAGCCACGCGGGGCAGTAGTTTCGCCGGCACCTCCGCACGGCATCGGAGCTGACTAGGCGGGGCTGGCTCCCCTTCTGACCAGGTTTTGGAGAAGCCGCGCGGATTCCCAGCGCACACTCCTGAGGCCTGAGCAGAAGTTGTGCCGGCACCTTGGCGCAGAGTGAACACGACTGGTTCCCCTTCTGACCGAGGTTTAGAGCTCCAGGAAGGCAGACTCGCCTATTAGGGACACAAGAAGGAAGCCAGACAGGAGAAGCCTGGGCAGAAAAACACCATCAGTCTTAACGCCGCTGTTCCTGGCCCTGGGAACTAACATCTTGGACGTCCACTCAAGAGACCTACTGAAAGCTGGTAATTTCAAAGACGACAGGAGGATAAATTTACAATGATGGGAAGAAACCAG
>JAPYYA010001715.1:0-14855 GCA_028533165.1 Leontopithecus rosalia | reverse complement strand
AAATCAACTTGCAAACCTCTAGATCCAGGTCGGCAATATCTCTCTCATTGCTTGATTTCCTTCCTTCCCTTCCTTCCCTCCCTTCCTCCCTTCTTCCCTTCCTTCCTTCATCCCTTCCTTCCTCCCTCCCTTCCTCCTTCCCTCCTTTCCAACCTTCCTCCCTTCCTCCCCCACCAAAAAAAAAAAAAGAAAATTGGTACAACCACTTTAGAAAACAACCAGTTTAGACAGTTTAGACATTACCTAGTAAATCTGAACATGCACATACCTTAAGACCCGATGATTCCACTTCTAGATATACATCCTAAAAAACATTCTTGCACACATGTATCAGAAGAAATATTTAAGAATGTTCACAGCTAAACGGTTTGCAATAGCAAAAACTGGAACCCATCCAACATCCAAAAGTAGAATGGGCAATTAAATTGTGTTATGTTTTTAAAACAAAATACCATATAACAGAGAAATCAAAAAGGTGAATCTCAAAATAATGCTGGGCAAAAACTGCAAGGTGCACAGGAATCAGGCAGAATGATACTATTTACAAAAAGCTCAAAAACAAGCAAAAACAAACTGTAGTGTTTAGGGACATATTTGTGATAATAGAATTATTAACATAAAACTCAGGGTGGTACTTCCCTCAGAAAGAGTAGGATATGATTATAGAGAGGCAAATGGAAGGGTTATTCCTTGAGTGGAAGCTTTAGCAAAGGCAGTTTCAAGGGAGTGGCAGGGATGGAAGCCAGAATAGTGCCCTGAAGGCTGCATTGAAACTAACAACATGACCCAAAAAAAAAGAAAGAAAAACCAACAACATGAAAGATAGCTAATGCAGTCAGCTCATTAAAGAGGTGTTGTTGAAAATAGGAGCAGATTACGTTATCACAAAGCAGTGAAAATGATCATTTGCAGAGCTGACTTCTTTCTCACAAGGCAGAAGGAGGGGGTGCTAGGGTGGATTTAAGAGTCTGGCTGTGATTGAGCTGAACGCAGGGGTAAGAACTGAGCTGTAGCCTGGGAGCCTTTCTCATAAAGAGGGAGATTTAGGAGTTTTCTTCGTTGGTTGCCCAAAGACTGTGTGCCCACATGGAGATGCGCAAGCAGCTCAGCCACTGCCTGCTTTGGCTCTCATGAGGCCTCCTGCCAGGAATCCCCATTAATCAAAGTCTGGGAACAAAAGCAGACCAGTCAGTTCCCAGGAGCACTCACATGTCTTGCAGGCTGGCTGGGGCTTTCTGTTTCTTTCAGCATGATTGCTCTGACTGCCCACACATATAACTTAAAATCCCATCTCAGTGTGACTTTATGGTGATGTTTTAAAAGCCTCTCAGGGAAACTGAGCATTTACATCATTGGAAGTTTATTCAGGGGACTAGCTAGGAAAACTCAATGTGGAAAAGTACAAGAGAGAAATGATCACATTGAAAGGTCATGTATACAAACCTTGACTTTGAGGGTTATCTGGGAACTCATTAATGACCTGCCTGGAGAGAAACCTGGAGCTACAAGCCAGGAGAGAAAGGAAATGTGTTCTTCTATCAGCTCCAGGTGGGAAGCAACAGGAATGGGGCACAAATCAGAAGAACTGGGCATGGTGGCTCACACCTGTAATTCCAACACTTTGGGATTACTGGAGGACTGCTTGAGCCCAGTAGTTCAAGACCAGCCTTGACCTCATCTGTGTTAAACATAAAAAAATTAGCTGGAGGCCGGGCGAGGTGGCTCACACCTATAATCCCAGCACTTTGGGAGGCCGAGGCGGATGGATCACCAGGTCAAGAGATTGAGACCATCCTGGTCAACAAGGTGAAACCCCGACTCTATTAAAAATACAAAAATTAGCTGGGCATGGTGGTGCGTGGTTCACGCCTGTAGTCCCAGCTACTCGGGAGGCTGAGGCAGGAGAATTGCCTGAACCCAGGAGGTGTAGGTTGCGGTGAGCTGAGATCGTGCCATTGCACTCCAGCCTGGGTAACAAGAGCGAAACTCCGTCTCAAAAAAAAAAGTTTCTTTACTGGAAAATACTAACGATTAAAAGGAAAACAACTGCTTTCTGAACACTACTGTTGAGGCACAAAGGTTTTCAGGGATAATAACTCTGCTTCTGTGTGCAGTCAAAATTTAAAAAATTCTACTGTTTGAATTATGTGGAACACTATCTTTTCACTTGATAATAATACAATTTTGCATGTGTATTGTGCCTTACTTTGTACAATGTGTTCAGAAATGATCTAATGAAAGCTAATCCTCACACATTTTTTTTTTTTTAATGAGATGGGATTTCACTATGTTGGCCAGGCTGGTCTTGAACTCCTGACCTCAAATGATCCGCCCACCTTGGCCTCCCAAAGTACTGGGATTACAGGCATGAGCCACCATGGCCTGCCAAGCTTTTTATGATGTGTGTGTGTGTGTGTGTATACACACACATACATGGTCAGTAGGTGACCATATTGAGACCAAGTCTCATTCTGTTACTCAGGCTGGAATGCAGAGGCATGATCTCTGCTCACTGCAACCTCCACCTCCCTGGCTCAAGCTATTCTCATGCCTCAGCTTCCCTAATAACTGAGACTACAGGGGCCTGCCACCACGCCCAGCTAATTTTTGTTTTTAGTAGACAGGGTTTCACTATGTTAGTCAGGCTGGTCTCAAACTCCTGACCTCAAGTGATCCGCTCACCTCAGCCTCCTAAAGTGCTGGGATTATGGGTGTGAGCCACCACACCCGGCTTTAAAAAATAAAATCTTTAGTAAAAAGAATTTTAAACCAGGCGCGGTAGCTCACGCCTATAATCCCAGCACTTTGGGAGGCTGAGGCGGGTGGATCACCAGGTCAAGAGATCGAGACCATCCTGGTCAACAAGGTGAAACCTCGTCTCTACTAAAAATACAAAAATTAGCTGGGCATGGTGGTGCCCGCCTGTAGTCCCAGCTACTCGGGAGGCTGAGGCAGAGAAATGCCTGAACCCAGGAGGTGGAGGTTGCGGTGAGATTGTGCCATTGCACTCCAGTCTGGGTAACAACAGCGGAACTCCATCTCAAAAAAAAAAAAAAAAAAAATTAGCTGGGTGTGGTTGTGCACACCTGTAGTCCCAACTATTCAGGAGGCAGAGGCAGAAGGATTGCTTGAGCCCAGGAGTTCAAGGCTGCACTGAGCTATGATTGAGCTACTGCACTCTAGCCTAGGTGACACAGCAAGACCCTATCCAAATTAAAAAAAATCTGGAGAAGGTCAAAGGACTCTCAGAAGAGAGATTTCACCCCCTGTTAGGTAAAACTGCAGCTATGACCATGGGGTTGGGGAAATTTCAGAAGCAGTAGGAGAAAGGAACTTCCCCTTTCTAGTGTGGGAAGAGGCTCTTGGGATTTCTCCAACCTAATGATCCCTGAAGGAGAGAGGAAAACAAACATCTTAAGGAAAAGGAAGAAATCACCATGTTTCTTTTCTCCTGGAAACCAGGCCTGTTTCAGTGGGAATAAGAAAAGTCAGGTTTGTGATAAGCTTGACCCAAAACCTCAGGTAAGATTGAAAGTCCATTTTAGGGTGCCGCCTGCCTCCTCCTCCATCTCTCTGCCTTTGGAGAGCAGACACCTGTCCACGCTTCTTTAAAGGGTGGAATGAGAACCCATCCATCTGTACATGTATTCAACAGTAGTTTATTGAATGCTTCCTGTGTTCAGGGAGCTCTTCTAGGTACTGAAGAAGTGGCTGTGAATGAAAATAGACAGAACCAGACTGAGATAATGGTATGTAAAGTGTGATACAAATATGAGGGTCAGGTTCCTTCAGCGGTTTTGCCGTTTCCATATCGGATGATTCCGACAAGCTGCTTACAGTCAAGCTGTTAGGAATAAAGGCTTCTTTTCCCCTCTCTAGCTACCCCAATGAATCCGGGTCATTCATCATTGTTCAGCTTGCACTGAGCAGCCCCGGTTAAGTGAGCTGAACTATGACGGTTTCTTTCTTTTTTTAAAATTTTTTAAAAAAATTTTATTTATTTATTTTTTGAGATGGAGTCTCGCTCCGTCGCCCGGGCTGGAGTGTAGTGGCGCGATCTCAGCTCACTGCAACGTCTGCCTCCCAGGTTCAAGCGATTCTTTTGTCTCAGCCCCCTGAGTAGCTGGGATTACAGGTGTGTGCTACCACGACCAGCTAATTTTTGTATTTTTAGTAGAGACGAGATTTCACCATGTTGGCCAGGCTGGTCTCTAACTCCTGACTTCTGATGATCCACCCACCTCGGCCTCCTAAAGTGCTGGAATTGCAGGTGTGAGCCACCGCGCCCGGCCAAGTGAGCTATGGTTATATTGAAATATACACTTGGCCACGAATTGTGTGAGGATCGGAGGTTTCTACTGCAATTCTCCTCCCTCTCCAATACACCTCCTGGCACCCCCCCAACCCCCGCGGCGGAAAACCTCACCCCACTGTAGGCCCCCTTCCTCCCACTCTTCAGAGGGTGGCGGCCCCAGCCAGGAGCGGGCTGCAGACTAGGGCCAGCCCCAAGGCCTCCCGGACGCCACCTTTCTCGCGCGAGGGCCCCCGCCGTGCCCCCGCTCGCCGCTAGGGGGCGCTGCGGCCCCGGCGTAGGAGCCGCCGGCGGGGCGGGGCGGGGCGGGGCCAGCGGGACTGGGCGGAGGGCCCTGCAGCGCCGGGCGCGGCGGGCGCAGCGGGCTCAGCGGGCTGGGCCACAGGTAACCCGCGGGAGCAGCTAGCGCTGCCTGGCGCGCGGGCGGCTGGAGGCGCGCTGGGTGGCGCCGAGGCCCTGGGGCCGCGGGAGCCAGCGGGAGCCCGTCCCAGTCGTCGCCCCTCGTCCCCACCCTGTCGCCGGCCTCGGTCCCTGCGGCGTGGACGTCCGGCGCGGGAGAGAAAGGTACCGGGCGACCTCGCCGGCTCTCTGGGACCCCCGCTTACCCCGGGGTGGGTGCCTCAGGTCGGGGAGGACGCTGTCGGGGGCAGGGGGCGCTGCTCCCAAGGCACGTCAGGACCGCCGACTGCCCGTGGGGGAGACCCGGACACTGCGCCTCGCCCCCTGGCCTGCGGCCTCCGAAAACGCCCGGCGAGAGGGTTCCCCCCGGGGCGCCTCCCTCTCTGCCTGGCCTCAGTTGCCTCCATGGAATCTGGAACTTCGGGTGGGGGATGTGGAGAACTTTCTTCTGCGGCTTGTCTCTCGTTTTCCTGCTCGCTCGCAGTTTGAAGGAAGGGCGATGGGGGCGGGGGTCCGAGAACCCCGCGGTCTGCGGCTCGGAGGAGGGTCGGTCCCGGGCCTGCGGCCGCCTCTCAATAACCCCGTCCCTCCCGCCCTGGATGACTGCACCGGGGTGCAGGCGCAGGAGAGAGGCCGAGACCCCGCAGGAGCCCCATAGACGAAGGCTCAGCAAGTGGCGTCTCCCAGGGTCCAGGGAGCCGGCGTGCTGTCTAGTTTGGGTCCAGACCTCAGCTCAACCGAGCTTATCTTGGGCATTTAGGTGTGTTGCTTCCGGTAGATCTGGTGGGGTGGGGGAGTGTATCGGGGGAAATGCAGCATTATTTGTGACTCAAGAGGGACTTGAACGTCTCAAAGCTTGTCAAGAATGTTTCGCCCGCCCGAGATATCATGAGATGGGTCACTCGGTAGCAAAGAGCCACTTTAAGGTCGTGAGACTGAGTTTTGACTCCATCACTTGTTAGGTGTGTGACTTGAAAAACTCACTTCTTTAAACCTTAGTTTTCAGAACTGTAAACTGCAGGTATTGTACGTAACCTCGTGGTATTGTGTTCATGCAGTGAAGTGATGGGAACGAAATGCTTGGCATGTTCTCTTGTGTGTTAGACACCTTCTTTTGTGAACTTGTTCGGTAATGAATTCATTCAAGCTTGTGTTCTGTTAGGCATGTAAGTGGAAAGAGCTTGGGCAGTGAAGACAAACACACCTGGGTCCAAGGTGGTCCCATCCATGGTGTACTGATTGGGGGTTTATCATCCCCAAAACAGCAATAGCAACCTTGGTGCAGTTTTCATTGTTGTTTGTTTTGAGACAGTCTCTCTGTGTTGCCTGGGCTGTAAGCCTTGACCTTCCTAGCACAAGCGATCCTCCCACCTCAGCCTGGGATCACCCAACATTTGGCTAATTATGATTTTTTTTTAATTTTACTAGAGACAGGGTCTCACTGTGTTACCCAAACTGGTCTCAATCTCCTGCCTCAGCCTCCCAAAGTTTTGGGATTACAGGTGTGAGCCACCATGCTGGCCTGCAGCCTTGTTCTTAAGTATAGTAGGTGTGTGTATACCGATACATGTTACACTTCCTCTGTCATCCTAATTTGTTTAGCATATGGTAACCAAAAAGTCTTTTAAAAATTAGGGATACAAGGCCGGGCACTGTGGCTCACGCCTGTAATCTCAGCACTTTGGGAGGCTGAGGTGGGTGGGTCACCTGAGGTCGGAGTTCAAGACCAGCCTGGCCAACATGGAGAAACCCCGTCTCTACTGAAAATACAAAATTAATGGGGTACGGTGGCATGTGACTATAATCCCAGCTATTTGGGAGGCTGAGGCAGGAGAATCGCTTGAACCCAGGAGGCAGAGGTTGTGGTGAGCCAAGATCGTGCCATTGCACTCCAGCCTGGACAAAAAGAGTGAAACTCTGCCTCAAAAAAAATTAGCAGTACAAATTAAAATTGGGGAGTGTTTTCTGCCCTTTAGGTCCTACTGGAGGTGGGGGGAGGGTAGAAGAGGGATGAAAAGGAATTAAAGAGACCAGGAAACAACTAATTGCAGTGTTGGGAGGTATAAACCAATGGTAATTTTTTAAAATGCAAATTTATTAACTCCTTGTTTTTTTATGGTGACACCGAAAATTAATCTTAATCTTTCACTTAAACTCATCAGCCTCCCCAAAGCCTTTCCAGATAAGCATATGCTCCACGTAAAAGCAGCCTGCCTGTGATCCAACTGAGCTTAGAGACTAGGCACATTTCCAACTCCCAAGCCCTCCTTCTTGTATAGAGATTCTGGTGCTGCCACTGTGAAATACATCATACACTCAGATAGTATAAACCTTAGAGTGAAATGTAAAGAATAGCAGTAGATCACACCCAAGTACGTGTCACAGGGCTGAAGAACTAGAACATCCCCAGGCCCCTGGAGCCCCTGAGTACTCCTCTCCATGGCTGTTCACTCACTTCTCGCCTCCCACACATGGAACCACTATTCTGGATTTTGTGTTAATGTTTTTCCCTTGCTTGTATGAAAAACTCTGAGGAAAGTAAGTTTCCCAGTAAGCATTTCCACAATAACCTGGAGCATTCTTTACTTTTTTTTTTTTCTCAAGGAGCATTCTTATTGAACTTAAAAGCAGGTAATTGCGGGTAAGATACAAACCACAAAAAAAGGTGGAAGTCTCAAAGTGGAGGGATCTTTTAGTCTGTCTTCTTCCAGGTTACTCCTGTCTCCCTGGAACAGATCCCGAGGGTGTGTTCTGACTGTGTAGGGGAGACCTGGTCTCTTCCAACATAGCTTGGAGGCTATAATTTTAAAAGCTTTACTTGAGTCCCTAAACAGTAATTTGGGTGCATGTGTTTTAGAAGTTTTTTTAAAAAATACAAAGTATCCAGAAGGCATTGTTTGGGATTTGAAGGATTAAGCTAACTGTGACCTTTAAAAATGATTTTAACCTGAATTCCTCTTTTCCTGTTGGTGTATTTTTGTTATGGTCTGTAAGTTGTTTCTTCAAGGTCACATGGCTTTCTTTGGTGAATCTTACACTATTTTATTACTTCTTGGTTAATGCCAAGATTCTCAAACTTGGTTTCATGGAGCCCTTAGTGTCTGAGTAATTTTTTCACAATTCCTGTAGGCTCCAGTAGTTAGTAGATAGGTTCAAACAACTTAGTATTTACTTAGAAGTCATTTGAAAAAGTAATATAAACTGAGAGAAAAAATATTTTACATCATTTAAGGTCACAGTTACTAACAGGATGTATGTGCCTGTGTACTTCTCAAACCTTGGGATCATATTGGACACCGCCACTCTCATTTCCTGTTTCACATTAATATTTCCGCAGCACTTGCCTTTTATCACAGCAACCACAGAAAACCCAGCTTTGCAAAGATGTGTTGTCATTGATAGGAATGTAACCTGATCTGCTGTTGAAACTGCAAGCTACCTCCCGTTAGTAGGTTCAGCAGTGTCCAGACATGTTCGGTGTACTATTTCCATTGAAATTTTTGAATTTTCTACATTACCCGTTTGAATTTGCTATAGTTGCAAAACATCCATTCAGGGGGTCCAAAATAGGAAACTTTGAAAACATCATGCTAGGTAAAATAAGCTAGTCACAGAAGGGACAATATTGTGTGATTCTACTCGTATTAGGTACTTAGAGTAGTCATACACACAGGGACAGAAAGTAGAATAGTGGTTATTAGGGGCTGGGGGAAGGACAGGATAGGGAATTCATATACTATTTTTACAACTTCTATGTGAGACTAATTTATTTCAAAATAAAGTTTTAAAAAGTTTTTTTAAAAAAACGATGGTGCCCTACTGCTGGACTGTACGAAGGCACTGAGTTAGGGCCAGCAGCAGAGAAAAGCTTAGGGATGACATTACCTCTCTTTCCCAGCTCTTCCTTATCCCATCAAGAGGGAAGACATAGAAGAAATAGCTATGCTCTCTCTCTTTTATAGGGAAGTGTCTGCATTACTTATTAGTGGGTTCTTGTATAAACCTGAGGGTCAGCTATTAAATTTCCTGCTAAGAGAGAAATTCTTAACCTGGGGTTCAGGGGTGGGCTACAGATACTCTAACATCTCCCCAAATTATATGTAAGTATTTGAGTGAATGCTCTTATGTATGTTTGAGGGGGAAGAAGTTCCATAGCTTTCATCAGATTCTCAAATGGTTCCATAAGTCAAGACAGGTTAGTAAGTGCTACAAGGAAATATTTATAGAGCCCTACCCAACCCCACCCCATAATAGGCCCTTTATTTGGGTGTCTTATCCCATTTCAGTTCTCTGATATATCTTTCCCCCACCAGCTATGTACGAGAGGCTTTTTTTCTGCTCAGACCTTAGGTAAGACCAACCAGTTTTTTTTCCTCAGAGCCCCCCAGCCATTCATCTGGATCCTGAAAACTCCAGGACCAATTACTCAAAAGCCAAAGCACACCCCAGAATGAACATCTTGGAGTTCTGCATAGGGCACACGTGGAAATGAAGTCTCACAACTGCCACATCTCTCTGCGCCCTCCTTAGGCTACAGAAAAATATGCAATAAATAATAATACGTGAGGTACAGAGCTATGGAAAAACTCATGAAGATGGTACTGAATGACTGAAGTTCAGTATATTCTGCCTTAGGGGAGGCAAATTTAATTTTAAGAGTGTCTTTATGTTCCAAATGAATTCTAAATATAGCATACAATACATCCTACCTTGTTTCATATCCAGTGATTTAGGTGAGCTGTAGCATTTACACATTGTTAGAAAAGATGTTAAGTATCAGAATTTACTAATAAATAGGTCTCTACTCTTTCAGACTGGTTTGGTTTTATTTTATTTTATTTTTGAGGCACGTTCTCACTGTCACCCAGGCTAGAGTGCAATAGTGCAGTTTTGACTCATTTGCAACCTCTGCCTCCTGGGCTCAAGCAATCCTCACACCACAGCCTCCTGAGTAGCTGGGACTACAGGCACATACCACCATGCCCTGCTAATTTTGTTATTTTTGGTAGAAGCAGGGTTTTCACCTTGTTGCCTAGGCTCACACTGGTTTTAAACTCAGATGAACAGGATAGGTAAGTGGCAAAAATGGTGACCAGCAAGCTCTTCTTATACACATGATTCCTCAGTATTTGCATTTATCTTAGAAATACTTCAATAAATCATGATTTGAGTCTTTTACCAATACAGGTATATTCTAGGAAGGTAGGCTAACTGCTGTAACAAACATTTCCAAACCTCAGTGGTTAAATCTAGTGAAAGGTTGTTACTAGGTCCCACAAAGTCCAAATCAGTTATTCCTGTTGGGCAACTCTCCTGGGTTGCTGTCCTTCAGGTGACTCAGTGATCCAGCTTCCTTCCTTCTTGTGATGCCACCATCTTCATGTGGTCTACAGAGTCACTTCAAGGGGGAAAGGAGTATGGCAAAAGGAAACCGTGTTGACTGCCTTCACCAGCAAGTGAAACACATCACTTCTGCTTATATTCTATTGGCAGAACCAGTCACATGGCCCCACCTGGATTCAAGGAAGCTGGGAAATACAGTCCCTGGCTAGGCAACTATTTCTTAGCAAAAATTGTTTACTTTGGGCAAGGAATAGAACCCTTTGATGGATGAATAGCCATCTTTTGTTCAGTAAGGCACTAGTCTTTTTACTGATCAACTAAGCATAACTGTCTTTATGTAATTTGCTTCTCGCTTTCTTTTTTTTTTTTTCTCCAAGATGGAGTCCCACTTTGTCGCCAGGCTAGAGTGCAGTCCATCTCAGCTTACTGCAACCTCCACCTCATGATTTGAGTTCAAGTGATTCTCCTGCCTCAGCTTCCCAAGTAGCTGGGACTACAGGCACGTGCCACCACACTCAACTAATTTTTGTACTTTTAGTAGACACGGAGTCTCACCATATTGGCCAGGATGGTCTCGATCTCTTGACCTCGGGATTCACCCGCCTCAGCCTCCCAAAGTGTTAGGATTATAGGCATGAGCCACCACTCTCAGCCTTATTTCTCACTTTCTTTCTTTCTTTCTTTTTTTTTTTTTGAGACGGAGTTTTGCTCTTGTTATCCAGGCTGGAGTGCAATGGCGCGACCTTGGCTCACTGCAACCTCCGCCTCCTGGGTTCAGGCAATTCTCCTGCCTCAGCCTCCTGAGTAGCTGGGATTAAAGGCACGTGCCACCATGCCCAGCTAATTTTTTGTATTTTTAGTAGAGACGGGGTTTCACCATGTTGACCAGGATGGTCTCCATCTCTTGACCTCGTGATCCACCTGCCTCGGCCTCCCAAAGTGCTGGGATTATAGGTGTGAGTCACCGCACCCGGCCCTTATTTCTCACTTTCTAAACATATGTGGGTATATGTATATATATATATATATATATATATATATATATATATATATATATGTGTTTATGTATATATATATATGTGTGTTTATGTATATATATATGTGTTTATGTATATATGTATATGTATATATATGCATACATATAAATAAAATGTATGTCTTCATAGTGATCGTAGTGGAGGCTATGGAGGAGACTTCCATACAGGAAACAAATGTATCATAATTGTCATGTGAGCAAACAAAAATGACATTAAGCCATCTAGGTTCAGACATCTATTAGGGAATGAAGCATATTTAATTTACTCAGAATCATCCAACCATGTAGACAATTGTACATTTGAGAAAGAGCAAGAAAGATTAGCAAAGGACAAGAACATGCATGTCTTCATGGCTTTGTGAATGTTATCATAAGAGTTTAAAACTACTTTAAGCTGCTGGCAATAGGCTAGGTATGAAACTTCTTTCCACTTCAAAAAAAGTTTTTGCCACGGAATGTGTTACATAATCACAAAGTGTATGTCAGTTTTACTTATTTGCTCTTAAGGGAAAGTAAAGTTGTAAAATTTGGATCTGTCTGTCTTCCTTGTTTGAAGTAAATTTGTGCCCAAGAGGGTGCACAGTATCAAATGGTAGACGTTAAAGGATTATAAGATCATGTGAAAGATCCCAAGACCCAGTTAGAGTCATGGAGACACTTCAATAATGTGCAGTAACTCTAGTAATGCTTCAGCTTCATTTATCCATTACTAGTTGGCACTGGGCTGTTCTGCCTAAGGAAAAGGCGCAAATAATTAAAATTTACTATCTTTTAAATCCTAATTTTTTTTTTCCTGAAACAGGGTCTTGTTCTGTCACCCAGGCTGGAAGGCAGTGGAGCCATCTCGGGTCACTGCAAACTTCACCTCCTAGGTTCAAGCAATTCTCATGCCTCAGCCTCCTGAGTAGCTGGGATTACAGGTGCACCACCATGCCCAGTTAAGTTTTGTATTTTTAGTAGAGACAGGATTTTGCCATGTTGGCCAGGCTGGTCTCGAACTCCTGATCTCAAGTGATCTGCCCACCTTGGCCTCCTAAAAGTGCTGGGATTACAGGCATGTGCCACCACGCCCAGTCTTTAATCCTGATTTTAAAATAAGGTTTCCTTTTTTTTTTTTTTGGTTGCAGAAAGGTGATTTTTATTTAGGTAGAGAAAAAAGAAGGAAAGGAGAAGAGGAGAAAGGCTTCTAGGTTTTCTGTTTTATAGTGCTCGTGTTGGTATAGAGAAGGAAAAAATAATTTTTCCTCTACTCTTGTGAGTTCTCAGCTGGGACCCCTGTAACAAAACATAGATTAACAGGAGAAAAACAAATGGAAGTTTATTAATATGTATATTTCATATATACATGGGAGAAAACTCAGGGAAAGAGTAATTCTCAAAAAGATTTCTTAGAACTCTGGCTTGTAAAGCATCTTCAACAAAGAACAGTACCCTTTTAGAGAACTGACAAGGCAAAGGAAAAGGACCTTGAGTCGTTAGTGATTGTGAATAGTAGGAAGGCAAATAACATGGGGAACTAATGGCAGATAAAGGCTAGTTAGTGCAGTTTGTCATAGATGCCTCTAGTGCCATCTCTAGACTGATAGGGACTTAAAGCTGTTTTCTGTGACTGACCTTTATCCTTCCTGGTGGAGAACGGAGAAGGTCTTTTTTTTTTCTATATTGATTTATGTCTTGCGTTTAGGCAAATAGGGGAAGGCAAAGAGCTTTTCTTGTATCTACTTCTTCTCAGTTGCCTTCAGCTCAAAATAATCCTTATGCCAAAGTAGCATATTTTGGGGTAGCGTATCCTGATACCTTTCATTGGAATTAAAGATGCACTATCGGGGTGTGGCAGTGAGCACCTATAGTCCCAGCTACTTGGGAGAGGTTGAGGTGGGAGGATCGCTTGAGCTCAGGAATTTGATCATATGCAGTATGATCATGCCTGTGAATAACCACTGCACTCCACCCTAGGCAACATAGCAAGACCCCATCTCGGGGAAAAACAAAAAAAAGATGTACTAGACCAAAGGTTGGCAAATTATAGCCATGGGCCAAATCCAGCTTGATGCCTGTTTTATTCCTTTGCATGCTGTCCATAGCTGCTTTCAACTGCAATGGCAGAGTTAAGTAGTTGCCACAGAGACTACATGGCCCACAAAACCTGCTATCTTTACTGTCAGCCTCCCAAATAGCTGGGATTACAGGTGTGCACCACCATGTCCAGTTAATTTTTGTGTTTTTAGTAGAGACAGGGTTTCACCATGTTGCCCAGGCTGGTCTCAAACTCCTGGGCTCAAGCATTCCACCCACCTTGGCCTCCCAAAGTGTTTGGATTACAGGCAGGTGTGAGCCACCGTGCCTGGTCCATCAGCTTGGTTTTATACATTTGAGGGAGACATAGATACCAATCAGGCTGAGTGTGGTGGCTCATGCCTGTAGTCCCAGCACTTTGGGAGGCTAAGGTGGTCAGATCCCTTGAGCCCAGGAGTTCGAGACCAGCCTGTGCAACATGGTAAAAGCCCATCTATTAAAAAAAAAAATCAGCCAGGCGTGGTGATACATGATTGTAGTCCCCACTCTTCCAGAGGCTGAGGTAAGAGGATCACTTGAGCTGGGAGGTTGAGATTCCAGTGAGCCAAGATGGGCACCACCACACTGCAACAGAGTGTAAGACACGAGGCGACAGAGCTAAACCCTGTCTCAAGAAAAAAAAAGACACCAATTAATATCTGTGAGGTGTGTATTGGTTTGGTTCAGATTCAAAGATTTTCTCATTGATAATTGGTTTCAAAAGTTACTATCTAAAGAACTGAAATCAATAGACAGAGTCTCTGGGTTAAGATAAGGGGTTTTAGAGACCAAAGTTCTTATTATGTAGGTGAAGTCTCATAGGTGGCCACTGTTAGAGAAAATAGATGGCAAATATTTTCTGTTTAAACCTTTAGAAAATGCTAGACTTGGGGGAACGATCCAGGATGGCCGATCGCTAACATCTCAGGATTGCAGCTCGCAGTGAAAGCGCACAGAACTAGAGGACGCCACACTTTCAGACAAATTCTGGTTGCTCAGGAGCAGAAGATTCCCAGCGGAGGAGCCACGTGGGTTGCCGGCGTAACTCTTGTGGCCGGTGCAGCGGTTTCGCCGGCACTGCAGCACAGCGATTTCGCTAGCACCTCCGCATGGCAGCTCTCGGAGCTGACTAGGCGGGGCTGGCTCCCCTTCTGACTGAGGTTTGGAGGAGCCACGCGGGTCCCCAGTGCGACTCCTGAGGCCGGTGCAGCGGTTGTGCCAGCACCTCAGCGCAGAGTGAACGGGACTGGTTTCCCTTCTAACTAAGGTTTGGAGCTCCAGGAAGGCAGAGTCGCCTATTATGGACACAAGAAGGAAGCCAGACAGGAGAAGCCTGGGCAGAAAAACACCATCAGTCTTAACGCCGCTGTTCTGGCCCTGGGAACTAACAACTTGGACGTCCACTCAAGAGACCTAATCTGAAAGCCGGTAATTTCAAAGACGACAGGAGGATAAATTTACAATGATGGGAAGAAACCAGCGTAAAAAGGCTGAGAATACTCAAAATCAGAACCCCTCTCCCTCTAAAGATGATCACAGTTCCTCATCAACAATGGAGCAAGGCTTGATGGAGAACGAGCGCATCCCAATAACAGAATCAGGCTTCAAGGTATGGATAATAAGAAATTTGCGTGAGTTCAAAGAACATGTCGTAGCCCAATGTAAAGAAACTAAGAACTTTGAAAACAGGTTTGACGAAATCCTAATGAG
>JAPYYA010001714.1:0-14856 GCA_028533165.1 Leontopithecus rosalia | reverse complement strand
TTGTTGATGAGGAACTGTGATCCTCTGTAGAGGGAGAGGCATTCTGATTTTGAGTATTCCCAGCCTTTTTACGCTGGGAATCACTGTAAATTTATCCACCTGTCGTCTTTGTAATTACCAACTTTCAAATTAGGTCTCTGAGTAGGCGTCCCAGTTGTTAATTCCCAGGGCCAAAATATGAGCAACTCACTGCGCCAGCCAAAACAGCGGTGTTAAGACTGATGGTGTTTTTCTGCCCGGGAATCTCCAGTCTGGCTTCCTTCTTGAGTCCGTAATAGGCGACTTTGCCTTCCCGTAGCTCCAAACCTTGGTCAGAAGGGGAACCAGTCCCGTTTACTCTGCGCCGAGAGCTGCCACGCTGAGGTGCCCGCAAAACCGCTGTGCCGGCTGCTAGAGTCGCACTGGTGACCCATGCAGCTCCTCCAAACCTCGGTCAGAAGGGGAACCAGTTCCGTTTACTCTGCACCAAGAGCTGCTGCGCTGAGGTGCCGGCAAAACTGCTGGGCCGGCCACAAGAGTCGCGCTGGCGACCCGTGTGGCTCCTCCACTGGGTATCTTCTGCTCTGTGAGTGACCAAAATTTGTCTGATAGTGTGGTGTCCTCTCATTCTCTGCGCTTTCACTGGGAGCTGCAATCCCGAGATGTTAGCGATCAGCCATCTTGGATCGTTCTCTGCCTGGCCAATTTTTGTATTTTTAGTAGAGACGGGGTTTCACCATGTTGGCCAGGCTGGTCTTGAACTTCTGACCTTGAGTGATCCACCTGCCTTGGCCTCCCAAAGTGCTGGGATTACAGGTGTAAGGCACTGTGCCAGGCCTGTTTATTTCTTTAGAGACAGGGTCTTCTTCTGTTGCCCAGGTTGGAGTGCAGTGGTGGTACACTGCAGTCAGCTCACTGCAGCCTCCAACTCCTGAAGTCAAGCGATCCTCCCATCTCAGCCTCCTGAGTAGCTGGGACCACAACTGCATACCACCACACCTGGCTAATTTTTGTACTTTTTTTTGTAGAGACAGGATTTTGCCATGTTGCCTAGGCTGATCTTGGACTCCTAGGCTCAAGCGATCCACCCATCTTGGCCTCCTGAAGTGCTGGAATTACAGGCACGAGCCACAGGAGGTAGTTATCATTAACTTCATTTCATAAATAATACACTAAAGCCAGAGATCAGATAGTTTATCTGAGATTACCCAATTAGGAGACAAGCTGAAATTCCAACTCAGGCCTGTTCACCCACTCTGTGGTTTTAACCAGATTACAGGACTTGAGAAGTGTTCTGGTTTTGAAACCTGAAGACTCAGTGTGTATTTCATTTCCCGGGACCTCGGTTTGCTCATCTGTTAAAGGAGCAGGTTGGACCAGAGGACCTGCTAAGCCCCTTCCAAGCACCTACATGAAGTCCTCCCTTCTCTTCCCTCCTGGACCACAGCGCCCACTCTGACAGCAGGGGGAGCCCTCAGGCCGGCGGAGCCTCTGCTTACCCACAATCAGGGCCTTGGTGCGAAGCCCGCCCTGGAGCTCTGGCTGCAGTAGCAGCAGCTCTTCCTCATCCTCTTCGTCGTCGGGTTGGGCTGCTGGGGGGTTGGGGGAACTGGGGACCTCAGGCTCTGGGCCCAACTCCTCCAGTACCGAACTCTCGGAGGGGTATTGGTACGTGGTCTCCAGGGCTGTCTCGCTGAAGGAGATCTTAAGCTGAAGGAGGGAAAAAAGGGGGCAGGAGGCAAGGTCAGTGAGGGAGAAGCCCGTGGGGGGTTGCAGGGGAATCCGGGGTTGGGGGGGGAGTCTACAAGGGGGCAGGTGGGACACGTGGAACATGGTGTTGGGGCTGGACTTAGGCACCCCACTCACTGTCCCCATCCACTCTGGGATCCAGTTTTCTTTTCCATACTGACTCTCCAATCCTAGAGCTTCCCTCTTCGATCACAGCATTTCAACACATCAGACTTTGCCCTGTACATTGGCAGGGGCTTGGGAGGCAGAAGTGAATAATATAGGACCAAGGTCCCTGCTCCTTCAACTGTGGGAGGCAGAGGGGTAAAAAGAAATTAAAATACATGGAAACAAGTCTTATGATCAGAACCGAGTCTTTGGGCACCTTGAGGGCAGTGGAGTAGATTTCCCAGAGGAGCCAGCAGGCTGGCCAGTGGGGAAGGAACTAGCTGGGGAGTGAGTCTCAGCCAAAAGTAAGGTTTTCATATCCCCTTGCTGTCCTATGCAAAACTCAGGACCCTGGGCACCTGTTCCCTCCCACTCCCCTAATTCCTCTCTCCTATCCATAGCAAAGGGGGTCTAGGGCCTGGGAAGAGATGGGAGAACAGAAAGGCCCAGAGGAACCAAGAGTCTTCTGCAACACACAGGGGAAAGATGAGCCTCTGAAACCCTGAAATGCTGGGGGAGATGACAATGGCAGAAAGGAAAGTCCACACAGACCTGGGGTGGGGGTCAACAGTGTGTCTGAAGGGACTGGTACAGAGACAGAAGACCAGATAGGGCACAGAAAACCCTTGGTAATCACACTGTCCCAAGAGCAGGAGAGTCCCAGCTGTTCTGACTGCCTTTCTACCCTTCCCCTTTGCCCTCTTAAGAAGCTCAGGGGGAATGGGCAGGGTGGGATTAAGTCTAGGAGCCAAAGGGATTAGGAAGACAGCAGGAGGATTCCATGTGAACTACTTGGAAAGGTCCAAATGATCTCCTCAGGCCTTCCCTGGCATCTGTTGGGAAGACTTGGGGCCAGCTGTACACACCCCTGAGTCCCCTAATGGACTGAGGTATGAAAAGAGGAGCCAGGAGGGTGGCTGGGCAGGTGATTGCTAAGAGCTGCATCAGATATGACAGCAGTCAGGCATGGTGGCTCATGCCTGTAATCCCGGCACTTTGGGAGGCTGAAGTGGGAGGATTTCTCGAGCCCAGGAGTTGGAGACCAGCCTGGGCAATACAGTGATGCTGTTTCTAATAAAGAAAAAAATCAGATATGACATCTGGGTCCCCAGGGGAAGGTGGAACTCAGGGACTGTATGTGTCACACCTTGTTGGCTACAAACCCTGCTGTGTCTTCCCATCTTACTTGGAGCAAAAGTGAGAGCCCGATCAAAACCTACAGGGTCGCCCAATGTGTCACCCCTCCCCTTGTCTCTGGCCTCTTCCTCCACTGCAACCACACTGGTCTTGGTTCTATCCATGCACTCCCACCTCAGGACCAGAACAGTACTAGCTGTTCCTCCTGCCTGGAACACTCCCCCAGAGATCGGTATGGCTCTGACCCTCCTGATCACCCTATTTCGAAGTCTCCATATTCACTCCCCCTACCTCCTGAACCTCTAAGTTCCACTGTCCTATTTTTTTTTTTAATAATCACTTACCACCTTCTAACTTACTAGAAAATTGACTAAATTATTATACTTGTGTCTGCTGTTGAAAGGATCTTGGGGCTGGGGAAGGTGGCTCACGCCTGTAATCCCAGCACTTTGAGTGGGGGGCGAGACAAGTGGATCACTGGAGGACAGGAGTTCGAGACCAGCCCGGCCAATATGGTGAAACCCTGTCTCTACTAAAAATATTAAAATTAGCCGGGCAAGGTGGTGTGTGCCTATAGTTCCAGCTCAGGAGGCTGAGGCTGGAGAATCGCTTGAACCTGGGAGGTGCAGGTTGCAGTGAGCTGATATCTTGCTGTTGAACTCCAGGCTGCGAGATAGCAAGACCATCTCAGAAAAAAAATAAAAGAAAAAACAAAGGAGTTTGGAAGTTGCTACAACACAAGAGGTTAGGGTTTGTGCAAACCTCAGATGAGATCCAAACAGAGGACCGATGCTGGGGAAACAATCTGGGGTGGGCTAGCCTGTACACAGTTGATCCTCCGTTCATGTCTGTGGAACTGCTGGTGGAATCCAGCGACAGCAGCCAGGCTGCTTATATCCCAAGTTCTCAGGAAGGACTACTTATGTTTCTGTTACTGACAGATTTACCCACATTTCTGGGAACCCATTTTTGTTTTCTTCTCATATCCTCTTTTGGAATAATAACCTCTGTAGTTTATTATCTACTCTGAAAAGAACTTATTTTATTTCATTTGCTCTCAGTCTATGTTTCTATCTCCCCCGCCCCCTGCCTCCTCACCCCAACAAACTTCTGACTGGGCTTCTCAGGAATGCACAGCCTGCATGGGAGTGGGGGAGCGGGTGTAGAGAGGGTGTGATTCACTCGCTCCTCTCCCATCAGCTATATAAGGTCACAGTGGGGCCGGTCTCTCAGCCCAAGAGGCCTCTGGGGTACGCACCAGCCCCTGCCATCCCCTGGGCTCCAGAGGCAGGGCTGGGATTTCTCTCCTGATGGCAGGGATAAGTTTGATGGAATTAGCCTGCAAACGAGTTATTTAGGGAAGGTGAAGAGGAGGTTGGTGGCAGGGTCCTCCTATCTCCTACTCCTGAGTCAGTGTGCTGCAGCAGAGCTGGGACAAGGCACCCAGTCCCTGAAGAGCAGGGTGCTGAGAGAGGGGAGAAGGCGGAGGGCGAGGCGTCTGGGTCAGAGGAACTCTGTGCTGTCTCCTCCCCACCCCCACCCCAGCAGCGGCTGCTTCCTTATTCTCTCACCACATCCTGAGCACAGCTCTGGCAGGCCCAGGGCCCAGGGTTCCCCACTCAGCCCCACCAACCTTCCGGCCCCCACCCCAGGCTTCCTGTTTGGGCGATCTGCTTCCGGCTCCCCTGTTCTTGGGCCTAGGTATGGTCACCAGCACAGGTCCTGCCCTGCACTTGCTTCCTGGCTCCCCTGGAATGCTCCCTGGGCTTTGAGCCCCAAAGCTTCAAGCTTCCTTCTGCTCATTCTTCCCCAAAGGCATAAGCCTCCCTCAGTAGGAAGTGGCTTTTCTGAACACCTTTCCTTGGTACCATTTCCTGACTTCTGTCTTTTTCGTCTGCCCAGCCCTGAGGGAAACAGACTGGTAGAGGGTGGAGGGTAGGTTCCCAACCATGGCTCAGGGGTGGGAGCTTAAGCTTCACGTGAAGATGAACTGGGGGTCAAATGCACTCCCCTCCACCCTGGGCTTAACCAGTATCTTTAGTCCCTTTATCTTTAGTGGTTCCTTGCTGACAGTGAGGACACAAAAAATCAAATCTGAGGATGTTAACAAATGGATGAGAATGAGACCGCGCTTCCCAGGCTCTGAGGAGACGTGTGTGACTGGAGAGACATCCTAAGTCTGAGACCTCTGAGTGTGGGGCCTCTCTCTCCCTATTTTCAAGCTGGAAACAGATGGGTGTGCATAGGAAGAAGTGAGGTGAGGGCCAGGGGGAGTCAGCCTGGCTGCTCCCCCTTTCCTGCAGGTCCTTGTTGCAAGTCTAACCTCTGACCCTCTGCTGGCCTCAACTCTCACCCCTGTCCAGAACTCCCACTGTGTTCCCTGGCCAGTGCCTGCTCTCAAAACGGTCTCCAAATTCACTTCTCTTTTTTGCTACCCTAGGGGAGGGAGAGTCCAGGATGGCAGGAAGAGAGGGGAAAACCGATCACTGAGCCAGTTCTGGGGAGGGAGGGGAAAACCAGGGAGGAAGGACGGGTGAGTGAGGGGCGGGGGCATTTTGGAAGAGGAGAAGGCTTTTCTTGTCCCAAGAGAGAAGGGAGCACTGTCTGAAGCAGTGGCCCAGCTGGGGGTGTGCAACCCCAAGGTCACCCACTTCAAATGGCCTCTCTGTGTCTCTCCCATGGGGCAGACTCAGGGTTCAAAAGCCTTCTCTCTGCTCTTTGGCCAGCCCAGTTCCATCTCCCCTCTCCCCTGCGTCCTAGGATGTCCCTATTCAGCTCTGCCCTTCTTCCCATGGGGCAGTTGGAACTTCCTCCATTCACTTCTCCCTGCAGTTTCTCCCTAGAACCCAAAACTCACCCCCTCCGCACCCCAGGCTCCCTACCCCTTCTCCCCAGAAAAGCTGCAAGTATTTTCACCTGGTGACCCTGCCCTCACTGATTCAAGCTTGTTCATTTGGGCTCTCCCACTGGATGGGCTGGGGCAGGTCAAACTCAGGAAAAGAAGGAAAGAAAAGAGGGTAGGAAACTCAGAGCCTGAGGGAAGGGACAATGAGCAGCCCGCACACCCTGAAAGAGACAAACCCAGAGACGGCCTTCGCTGGGACAGGATCTTTTGGTTTCAAAATGGAAAAGGAGGGCTCAGAGAAGGAAGGGTGTGTGTGCAAAGGGAGGAAGGGCGGTGGCAGGAATTGACAAGAAAGAATAGAGGAAAACAAGAATACAGGGGTATAAAAAAGAAAGACCGGCATCCAGAGAGAATTGACAAGTGGGCTTCTAAGAAGTCTGGCTCGGCTGTTCCCCTACCTGTTTGTGGTGTCTTTCGGGGGACCCCTTGGCAAGGCAGCTGCGGCTGAGACGGAGGTAGCCCCCCAGAACCAAGATCTCCTCGGCAGTTGGGTACCGCTTCTTCCCAGCCCCCGGGGCTGCAGCATCAGCTGTGGCTGGAGAGGCTGGGGTGGCTGGGGGAGTCGTAGGGAGCACAGACCGCCGGGGGTTGATGGTGAAGGTGTGTCCACTGCGGCGGGGGGCCCCCACCCCTGGCCCTGCTTTCACCCCATAGAACAGGCGGCTCATGAGGGGATCCCCAGGAGGTTGGGGGGCAGTTGGGGCTGGGGGTGGGGGAGATAGAGGGGCTGGTGGTGGGGGCTGGAGTTCCACTGCTTCCTCTTCCTGCTGTCTCAGGCCTCCAGTCCCAGCGTCCTCTGGTGGGAGGGGGGAGGGCACAGAGCAGCAGTTCTGCAGGGCTCTCAGAGGCCTGCCCTGGGCTCCCGCCTCCTCCTTCTCAGTCTCCCCTTCTCCAGCTTCCACACCGGGAGGCTCCAGACGCTTTTCCACTGACTCTGGAGGTTCTAGTTTCTGAGTTTGAGCCTCGTTGTCCCTGGGTGTCCATTCTCGAGCGTTCCCAGAGTTCAGGGTCCATTTCCACCCTTCTGTTGGCTTCATGCCCCTCTCGCTGTCTCCCATAGGCCTCTGCTCTGCGGCCTCCACTCCTGCAGAACTGCTGCCTTGGGCCTCCTTTGTCAGGGTCTCTGACAGCTCTGTAGTCTCTTCTGGGGCCACCCCTGGAACTGGCCTTCCTTCTTTTCTCCCACATTCTTCCGAGTAGCCTTTTCTTTCTTCTCCTGACCTCAGCCTCCACTCTGTTGCCTGTGGTTCTACCAAACTCTGTTCCTGAGACTCTCTGGAGTCAGGTCTCCATTTATGGGCCTCTGTTAGGCCCAACTTCGGGTAGGCAGATTCCCCTGGGCTCAGTCTACTTTCCACCTCTTTTCTCCTGGGGCTTTGCTCTCGAGACTCTGCTAGTCTCAGACTCCACTCTGGAGTTTCTACAGGACTCAGCCTCCATTTCCATGCCTCTAACAGTCGGGAGCTCCTGTCTCCCGCCTCTCCTGGGCTTTGCCTCCAGTCCCGAGCCTCCAGAGGCCTCAGGCTCGACTCTTGGGCTCCCCCTATCCCCAGCCTCCTCTCTCTGGTCTCCCTGGGACTTAGTCTTTCTTCTCTTGGCTCTCTTCCCTTGGGGCTCTGATCCCGCATTTCCCCAGGGCTGGGTCTCCGCTCCCGGGCCTCCAGAGATCCAGGTTTTCTCTCAGCTAGCAGCTCTTCACTCCGTTGCTGCTGCTGCTGCTGCTGCCGCTCCTGCCGGATGAATCGGTTCTGGTGCACTGGCCCGATAGCCTCCTGAAGGACCGCAGATTCATCTGTGTCTGGAGGTCCGGCCTCTGCAGTCCCTGGCACAGGGCTAGGCTCCCCAGGGGACAGCCCAAGCTTGGCCCGGCGGCGCTCCAGAAGCCCTCGCTTCCAGGCTGGCATCTGGGATAGGCGCTCCCGTTCTGCCTTCTCCCGGCCTCTAACGGACGCCTCCTCCTGCCGGCGCCTGGCTAACAGCTGTAGCTTCCAGTCTGGGATGGTGGTCATGGTCGTCTTGAGGTGAGGGTAGGGAGCACTGGGGGCAGAGAACAGGAAGAAGAGGCTCCAGAGAGGCCCAGGGAGTGAGACTGAGGGTGGGAGGGGAGGAAGTGGAGGGGGAGAGGTGGGACAACGAGCAGGGCAGAGGAGCTGAGGATGAGGACCAAGGGAAAGAGGGACGGCAGAGAACAGGGGAAATGGAAAAAGTGAAGAGAAGTTATGAGCCCAAGTTGGGGATGGTGGGGGCGATGTGAGAGAAAGAGTCCAGATTGGAGGCAATGAGGACAGGAGCCAGATGTGGCAGTACAGGGTTAATGCGTATGAAAGACAGTCTCTAGGATGTGAGAAACAGAGAAAGGGCAAAAAGGAAAGTTGCTATGAGGGTGAAAAGTGAAAAGGTGCAGGGATGAGGGGAACCTGGGTGCAGGCCTGGCTGCCTCAGCGATACCCCAGGGAGGTGAGTGTGGGAAGGAAGGACAGGGAATCCCTCCCGAGGGGGCAACGGGACCTGAGGGTGTGTCGAGGAGGCAAGGAGGAGCGGAGAGCGAGCAGGTCTAGGGGAGAAGGGAAACCAGGGAAGAGGGGAAGGGAGCGCGGCGGCAGCGGCCGGGCGCGTCTCAGCGCGGGCCCCAAAGGTCCCAGCTCCGCTTCCAGCACCGCTGGGGCCACGCCTCTCCCCAGCCCCCACCCCTCTGCCCCGCACTCCGCCCCCGAGGCGGGTCGGGGGAAATACCCACCCCGGGACTTTCGGAACCCGGGCGTCAGGGCTGCCAGCGCGTTCCCAGAACCCTGGCATCCACCCCCACCTAGTCCCGTCAACACCGCCTGCCTCCCCCGCCGGCTGCGCCCGGCGACCCCGGAGTGCCAAGGGCCGGCTCCATGCCTGTTCTCTCCCGCGCCTGCGAGTCCCGTGCCCGGTCCCCGCTCTCATGGAGCCGTGACAGAGCCAGCTGTCTCCACCCCGCTCTGGCCGCACAGACTGACAATCTCGGCACAAAGAGGAGACAGCCAAGGTCCGGGCCAAGGACTGGAGCAAGGAGACACCCCCTCCTCAAGTCTAAGCCCCTCAGTCAACTCACACGCCGTGGGGCCCCCCTGGGAGGGGGTGCGGAGGAGCCGGGCGTCCAGAGAGAGGAAGAGGAGGAGAGAGGGACCGAGGGAGATCCGGAGACTGGAGGGAGGGGAGGAGGAGGGAGAGGAGGAGGGAAAGAGGCAGCAAAGGAGGAGGGACGGAGACAGAGACCAGGGGGCCGGGCGGGGGCGGCGACCGCTTTGTCTAAGGACAATGAGGAGAGGGAAGGGGGCTCAGGGCGGAGCCCGAGGGGAGGGCGGGGCTGGCTCCCTCCCACCCCGCTCTGGGACTGCCCCCTACTCGCCCCAACCCCTGGTCCCCTGCTCTGTGTCCCCAGGGGCCCTCAACCGCTTCCCTCCCGGTAGCCCTGAAGAACCCAGGTGTCCAGATCCCTTCCCCCTGCTCGCGGACCCAGGGCGGTGGCCCGTGACTCAGGCCCCTCTTGGGACTTTGGGAGGAAGCGGCAGCTGCTAGGAGCTGGGCCCGCCCTTCCCATCTCCTGCGGCTCAGCCCTCCCCGCGATTTTGCCTTCTCCGGCCAGTCTTTGTTTTTGCCGGGTCGAGGGCAGCCACCAGGCTGTAGAGGGCCTTGAGGAGAGGGCGGCAGGAGAGGCACTCAGAAGCCAGCGGTTTTGGAAGCTCGTTCTCCTACCAGAGCTGCTGTCCCCACTCTTTCTAGCTTCCACCTGCCTCCCATGAGTCTCCTGGTCAGCTGCGGGGTTGGGAGGTGAGGGAAGGGGATTTGAAGGAATGGGGACCCAGCCTCCATGGCAAAATGGGGGCGGGGTGGTCGAAGGCCAGCGGTTGCCAGAGGGCGTGGTGGCTGCCCAGACTCCACTTCGCGGGCTCGCAGGCTCCCTCTGGCTTTCCTTCCCAAACTCAGCCCTGCAGCTTGGGAGACACTGACAGACTACATGCAGTACGTAGAAAAATCAGGCTTTTATTTTCTTGCAGAGCATCCAGAACAGGAAGCCCCAAGTTAAGAGCGGGAGAATCCTCTTGACTAGGTTCAGGGCTGAGCCCAGAGGCAGGGCCTAAGGAGGTGCAGACAGTAGGGCCGGGAATGCTGAGGCAAGGTGTGGGGCCTGGAGGGACAGCCACTGCCTTTGAACTTGCAGACCCTGGTCCAGCTTCTTGGAGTGGAAGCCAGAGGTGGTGAAGGGGAGGGGGAATCCCAGAGGCACAGAGGGAAGCAATGGTGCCAGCCAGTGGAATGGTCAGGGCAGATCCTTTCCTTCTAGGAGACTGTTGAAGGGGAGCGTGCCGTGCCCTAAACAGTGAGGAGACAGATTAATTCCATACCCTGCTCTTCCTTGCTGGTGAGATGTGGACTCTTGGAGTTCAGTGGCTGAAACTCAGAATTTAGAGTATGGAGCTGGACCCAGAGAATAAAGTAGCAAGTAGTGAAAGGGGCAGATCCTTTAGTCCATGGATTTGAGCCTCTGGCCTGAAGCAGCCAGGGCCTGGATGTTAAAGATTTAGAATTCAGGGGGAGAGGGACTGGGCGTGGTGGCTCACGCCTGTAATTCCAGCACTTTGGGAGACCAAGGCAGGCAGATCACAAGGTCAGCAGTTCAAGACAAGCCTGGCCGACATGATGAAACCCTGTCTCTACTGAAAATACAAAAATTAGCTGTGTGTGGTGGCGAGAGCCTGTAATACCAGCTGCTCAGGAGCCTGAGGCAGGAGAATCACACTTGAACCTGGGAGGTGGAGGTTGCAGTGAGTCAAGATTACGCCATTGAACTCCAGCCTGGGCAACAGAGCAAGACTCCATCTCAACAACAAAAAGAATTCAGGGGGAGGGGAAGAACAGGGCTTGTAACCAGAGTGAGCATCTCACTCTGCCTCCCCATCCTGGGGTCGAGAGAGCAGGTGGAGTTTTCTTTGCAGCTGGGCCCGGAGGTAGCGGAGGTCTTGCTGATCAAGCCCATGAGCCAGGCCCAGGTAGAGGGTAAGGAGGAGAGCAAGGAGGAGACGGTCTGTGCCAAGCGTGGGCACCACCCACAGCACTGTCAGCAGCTCCACACACACTGGGTGGCGCAGGTGGGAGAAGAGTCTGAGAGCCCGGGGAGACTTCAGGGCCAGAGGCTCGCCCAGCCCCAGCACATGGTAGTACACCTAAGAGAGGGAGAAGAGCTCAGAAATGAAGTCAAGCCCTTTTCTCAGCTTGGGCACTTCTTTCCTTCTCTTCCAGGCACCACCCTCCTAGAACTCAGGCCCAGGAACCCCCTTCTGAGACTTGGGCCCTGACCCAGACTTCTTTTTTTTTTTTTTTTGAGACAGAGTCTCACTCTATCGCCGATGCCGAAGTGTAGTGGCAAGATCTCGGCTCACTGCAACCTCTGTCACCCAGGTTCAAGCAATTCTCCTGCCTCAGCCTCCCGAGTAGCTGGGATTACTGACACCTGCCACCATGCCTGGCTAATTTTTGTATTTTTAGTAGAGACAAGGTTTCACCATCTTGGCCAGACTTGTCTTGAACTTCTGACCTCATGATCCACCTGCCTCGGCCTCCCAAAGTGCCGGGATTATAGACGTGAGCCGCCGTGCCCAGCCCCTGACCCTGACTTCTGATCCATGTACCTTCCCCAGGCCCAGGAGGCCCAGGGTTGCTGTCCTTTTGACAGAGAAGCAAGAAGAAGGTAGAAGAGCATGGGAGGAGAGAAACCCTTGAAAGGGAAAGAGGAGTTCTTAAACGGGCCAGAGGCCGTAGGTAGGGATCTGGGAGCCTCACCTGTTTGAGGCCCATGAGCTCAGCGTAGTCAAAGACGAGAAGGATGCTGAAGATGAGGAGCCAGGAGATGACATGGAGCACAAAGCAGAGGAGGGGCACCCAGGTGGCCCATGGCTCAGCTCGAGCCTCCCACAACACGGGGCCTCTGGGTATGGGCTCCCAGTACCGCATCACCAGCTGTGGAAGGATAAGGGGCTGGGTATCCCAGTGGCCTACCCTGCCTGCCCTTGGGAGACTCAGACCCAGAACTGCCCCCACCATAGGCTAGCTTGCAACTCTCCCCCACCCCTCTCTCGCATCACCAACAAATATTCATCATGTGGAGAGTGCTGGGTGAGGTCCCAGAGATGTAAGGATCACCTGTCTCTACCCTGAAAACTTACAGATGGGGTGACCTGATATCTACACAAAGTAGTAGCCTATGCCAGCCACCCAATAAGAAGACAGACAAGTACGATGGAAAGCCTTCTCTTCAGACCTAGGGAAGTGGTTTTGAAGAAAGGATAGGTCTGAAGAGAAGTTAAGGAAGGGATCTCAAGCAGGACATGAACAAAGTTGCAAAGGTGAGAATGCACATATTGTGCTTAGGGAAGGACAAGTACAGCCTTCTTGATAAAAAGTAGGTTATGTGCTGTGGAGGAATGGAAGCTGAGATTAGCTCCTTAGTTCTCCTGAACCCATATTTTGTCTCTAATCCAGGGCAACCCTCCCACACTTGGTGTCCCTTGGAGACTCAACTGCCAGGGCCTCATACCTGCAAGGCCAGGGCAGTGCAGGCCACATACAGTGACCTCTGAAGGACCCCAAAGTACCGGGATGTCCATGCTTTCACTCTCTCAGCTGCCATGAGGCTGTGCTGTCCAACAAACAGAAGCAGGAGCCCCAGATCCCATGCCAGGGGGGCAAGGATGCTGCGGTCCTGCAGGGCAGCCAGCCATCCCTGGCGGGCATCTATGGGAAGTTGAGGGAGAAAGAGACAAAAGATCAAAAAGGGGACAAAATGTTTCACCCACCCTCATCTCCTCTTGGAGCCCCAGGCCATATCCCTTACTGCTTTCAAGAACCTTAATACTTCCTCTAACCTGTGCCCATCTCACTTTTCCATTCCTAGTTTCTGCCCTCTTCCCTAGGCCTCCTGCAAACCTGGGGAAGAGGATTCACAAAACGAACAACGCATGTTGGGCAACTGCTAAAAGCATGGCTGGAGAGGTCACCGCTGGATTGCCCCTCTTATTTCGGTTCTACAAATGCTGCTTCTTTTTAACACTCTTTTCTCAACTGTCCTCTCTACAAAACACTTTACTTACAATACTCCGGTTATCGCCCTTTCCGACTGCCTCAATCCTCACTCTCCCTCCTCTGCAAGCCTCTAATCCTTGAGTTCCTAATATAATCCTCAGGTCTCCCACCCCAGTAGCTTCTCGGCGGCTTTCTCGGTTCGAGTTCCCTCTCCCCTGTCAATTGTTTCCAAGCCCCGCCCTCGATCTCTCTACAGCTGCTCCACCTTCTTACCCCCAGTTCATACTCGCTCCCTCCCGCTCACCCGGACCGCCAGACTCCGGGATCCCTCCAAGAAGTGGCTGAAAGGAGGCAAAGCGCACGAACTCCACTCCGGTGCCAAAGGCCAGGATGAAAGAGGCGAGGGCAGCAGGGACCAGAAGCAGTGCAGGGGCCATGGCGAGAAATGGAGGGGTGGGGGAAAGGGGCGGGGTCGGGATTCCCGCTGCCGCAGACCCCGCCCACTTCCCCGCCTCCCGCACAGAATCCAGCCCAGGAGGGCGGGGCTCCTGCACGCCGCTCCCTGCCCGACTTCCGGCCCGCCGGGCGCCGCCTTTCACACCCGGCGGCCGACCTGTGCCGGGATTCGTGTCCCAGCCTGCGGTGTCTCCATCACAGAAGGGAAGGTTAGAACCCCGTCTGTGTTAGAGACAGAGAGCTGTTAAGGGTAGCGGCTCTGCAGCCGATCACATGGATTGAATCTCAGCTCGTCTAGTTTTCCCATCTAAAATGAGAAGTAGGCCGGGCACGGTGGCTCACGCCTATAATCCCAGCACTTTGGGAGGCCGAGGCGGGTGGATCACGAGGTCAAGAGATCAAGACCATCCTGGTCAACAAGGTGAAACCCCATCTCTACTAAAAATACAAAAATTAGCTGGGCATGGTGGTGCGCGCCTGTAGTCCCAGCTACTCGGGAGGCTGAGGAAGGAGAATTGGTTGAACCCAAGAGGCGGAGGTTGCGGTGAGCCGAGTTCATGCCATTGCACTCCAGTCTGGGTAACAACAGCGAGGCTCAGTCTCAAAAATAAATAAATAAAATGAAAAGTGACTATTTTACAACAAAATTAATTAATGCTTATTCTGTAACTTATTATGAAGTTGAGTTGTTGACTGGCTAGTTTCTAAGAAGGGCAAGTAACTTCTCTGTAAATGCTGAAAGGTTTGTTGTCATAGTGCCAGAGATTGTTGATTTGTAACCACCAGAGTAAAAATGTTAAAATATTTGTGTTAGTAACCTTTGTCAGAATTAAAGATCATGCAGCTAAGGACCTTGTCACACTAGCTGTGCATATAGTAGGGACCTTAGATATCATTAGACTAATTCCATCAATTTATAGATAGAAGAAATAGGTCCAGAGAGATGAAAATTGCCTGAGAGTTAGGAAGTGGCTAATCCTGCAGGCTAAGGGACCGGAACATTGCTGAGCAGCCTCCCCGAAAGCTTGACATTCCTTCTCCTCCCTCTTCTGGGCTCAGTACTCCTACCCTCTTCTGAATCAGTGCTGTTGTATGCTGTACCAGACATCTTATGTTTTCCCTTAAATTCACTCTCCACCCTGCTTTCTGCTTCAGGAAGTTGTCCCAAATGGACCGCATCAATGAAAGTCACAGTTTTGGCCGGGCACGGTGGCTCAAGCCTGTAATCTCAGCACTTTGGGAGTTTGAGGCAGGCAGATCACAAGGTCAGGAGATCGAAACCATCCTGGCTAACACGGTGAAACCCCGTCTCTACTAAAACTACAAAAAATTAGCCGGGCGTGGTGGCGGGAGCCTGTAATCTTAGCTACCCCGGAGGCTGAGGTAGGAGAATAACTTGAACCCAGGTGGCAGAGGTTGCAGTGAGCTGAGATCAC
>JAPYYA010001712.1:0-14859 GCA_028533165.1 Leontopithecus rosalia | reverse complement strand
GGTGGCTCAAGCCTGTAATCCCAGCACTTTGGGAGGCCGAGGCGGGTGGATCACGAGGTCAAGAGATCGAGACCATCCTGGTCAACATGGTGAAACCCCGTCTCTACTAAAAATACAAAAAATTAGCTGGGCATGGTGGCACATGCCTGTAATCCCAGCTACTCGGGAGGCTGAGGCAGGAGAATTGCCTGAACCCAGGAGGCGGAGGTTGCGGTGAGCCGAGATCGCGCCATTGCACTCCAGCCTGGGTAACAAGAGCGAAACTCCGTCTCAATTTAAAAAAAAATATGTCAGGGTTGCGATGACGCTGGCCTGCCTCGTGTTGGAGGATATGCCAAGACTGTCGATTAAGTCACCAAGTAAAGAGAACATGAAGAGGTCAAAGCAAGGGAGTCAGTAGCTTGTAAAATGTTAGTTCTGAGGCTAAAGATCAGTCTCTTTTTCTGGAGCAGTTATGTTTTAGTACCTATTGCAGCACTCCATGTTAATTAGAGCTATGCTTTGCTTAGGTTGTTTCATACTTATAAAATGAATCAATACTCATTTTCAATATTCTGTTTTTAGGTGGTTGTTGAATTACCAAAGGCAGACATCGCAGGTTCAATAAGTGATTTAGGTAACTATTGAATAAAAAAGTTAATTTTAGTGTTTTCTAAAACAAATAGAGATTAAAGGTACTGATAACTGTGGCCATGTGCAGTGACTCACACCTGTTCAGAGCCTTAGCACATTGGGAGTCTGAGGCAGGAGGATTGCTTGAACCCAGGGGTTTGAGACCAGCCTGGGCAAGATAGCGAGACACCGTCTTTACAAAAAAAACCCACAAAAATTGGCTGGGTGTGGTGGTGCACACCTATAGCCCCAGCTACTTGGGAGGCTAAAGCGAGAGGATTACATGAGCCCAGCAGTTTGAGGCTGCAGTGAGCCATGATCATGCCACTGCACTCCAGCCTGGGTGATGTAGTGAGACCTTGTCTCTCTGTTTAAAAGAAACAGATACCAATAACCACTTTGAAAAATATGAATTACTACCTGAAAAATAAACATTAAAGTTGTATATCATATATAGCCTTATCAACTGTGACCACTCATCTCAGTTAACTAGAATAATCAAATGATATTCTAAATGAAATTTTTTTTTTTTGAGACAGAGCCTTGGAATGTTGCCCAGGCTGGAGTGCAGTGGTGTGATGTTGGCTCACTGCAGCCTCTGCCTCCCATGTTCAAACAACTCTCCTGTCTCAGCCTTCCAAGTAGCTAGGATTACTGGCACCCACCACCGTGCCCAGCTAATTTTTGTATTTTTAGTAGAGACAGGCTTTTCCATGTTGGCCAGGCTGGTCTGGAACTACTGACCTCGTGATCCAACTACCTCAGTCTCCTGAAGTGCTGGGATTACAGGCGTGAGCCACTGCGCCCGGGCTCTGAGTGGATGTTTTGATCGTAGTATGGTTTAATGAGTTCTGTTTACAGCTACGTACCATTCGCTTCTGTCAGGCAAGTCAAGGACAGCTGTATTCTGCAGCCGTGTCTGACATATTTTAGGCATCTGAGTCCTTGAACGGTCATTCATTTTGGGCCTTCTTCCTTTTGGTTTCGGATTCATGACCCCAGGACATATCAGGGACACTGGATGCTACACCTAAGGGCCCTTAGACTGGATCCCAGGGTGGCAAAGGTCCCCGGGTCTGGGCAGAGCAGAAGCAAATTGAAGCAAAGCTAACAGCGCCTCTCACAGTTGGCTGCTTTTGATGCTATGAGGTACGGTTTTCAGTTCCAGCAAGGTTCAGAATGACGGAGTAATCCAGTCCTGTTGGGTTCTGTGGCTGAGGTTAGCCCATGTTTGAATCTCAACTTTCTTCTCACCTGATTGGGCTCCCACCACCCAGTTTCTAATGACAAGCCGCTTTCACCTTGCTTGTATCAGGTGTGTTTTCCTGTGTATATCTGGCAAAAAATAATAGGAGACCAACGTTGTTCCTAACTTCTTGAGATTAGGGAAGAGGGCACTTTGGCCCTTAAGAGCCAGTGCTGTGTGCTCCATAGCCGTGTGTCTGTGACGGCCCTTCCAGGTTTACTTTTGACTCTGACTTCAGTAAGAGTGAAACAGTGGTGGAGTCACTGTCTTTCTCAGTGTGTTCTTCACACGGCCCCTCTCTGCTCATGAAGCCATGCTGCTCTGTGTTGGCCCTTCTGCATGTGGACTCCAGGCTGCTCCTAGAATCCTGGAAGGTCAGAGCCAGGGAGCCTGGCAGGGGTCCTTGTGCCGCCTCCTCAACAGACGCAGGTCATGGTGTGGGTAGGTGATGGGGCAAGACCCACACTATTGGTCTTAGCACCAAGGCTACCTTCACACCCAGGGTTACTCCCCAAATGCCCAGACCTCTTGTGACCTTGAGAGTTCACCTCGAGGCTGGTTGGGCTGGGAACTTGTGACATGACCAGGTACTTTTCAAGCAAATATGGATGGTACTGGGGAGATAATTTCTGTTTATAGTCTGTTTATAATTTGGCTATGGAGACAAAATCATTTTGCATAAAAAGTATTTGCATAAAAATGTTTTATGTTACACTATGGTCCTACAAAGGATATCCAAGGGTGGTGAGTATTTCATTTTAAAATATTGCTGTGTAAAAATATCCTTTCTCCACAGATCCACTTAACCAAACTTGCAACCATGTTCCAGGCTTGACTTTAGGAAGGGAGCACGTTCAGACCAGCCTGTAGTTCAGGGTGGTTGCAAACTCTTGTAGGTTTTGGTTGAGTGGCTGTTGGAGAGCTGAAGTCTCAGAAGGAGTCAGCCAGCATCATTTTACGAAATGTTCTCTGCATAAGCTGGGTCCAGTTCTAGGTGCCAGGAGACCTGGGCAAAGACCCCAGCCTGGGAGAGGGCGAGTGGTGGTGGACTTGCTGGAGCGGAGGTCCAGTGGGACAGCCCCGCCAGAAAGGCTTGCGCATGGGTGGTGGCACGTAGGGGCCAACGGGAGGTCCCGGCCAGAAAGGCTTGCCCATGGGTGGTGGCACGTAGGGGCCAACGGGAGGTCCCGGCCAGAAAGGCTGCCGTGGGTGGTGGCACGTAGGGGCCAATGGGAGGTCCCGGCCAGAAAGGCTGCCATGGGTGGTAGCGTGGGAACCTGGACGTGAGATGGGTGCAGGGAAGTCTCATACTTGTGACTGGCACTGCCCCTTCTTCATTGTGGTTGTGATGGTAGGGGATGTGCAGTGCAGCTACAGGGACCCTGCCCAGCAGCAGGCGGGGTTTATTTCTATCCCCTTTAAATTCATCTGCTCCCAGAGTTCTAGGCAACGCCTTGCCCGAAATTTGGGTTTTAATATCCTTAAATTTCTAGTTTTTCCCCTTGCAGTAGTTTTAAAGAGGGAAAGTGATATTGGGAGCAGGTACAAGAGGCAAAACCAGTAGATGGCTGAGGAGTCAGCGTTGTAGCCATGGATACTTTCAGGATAGAAAGGAAAAGCAGTCAGGCCTCAGAGCCATGGGTCTGTGTTGTTTGAGAGGGAAGCTGGAGAAGCTGGTGGAGTGGTGAGTGAGACCGGATGCATTCTACCGAGGAGCCACCCTGCCTCCTGTGCATTCTGCCTGGAGACCAGCGGATTTTTGAGTCTCTGGGATGATGGAGAGGGAGGTCCTACGGGTTTCCTGTGGGCATTGGAGCTCTGGGGGACATTTACAGGTCATTTGTTGCTGTGATCTAAGGCTTGTTTAGTGTATGTACATTCGTACACACATGTGGATTGCTTACCACCCTTATTTTTATCAGATCAAAAGATACAAAGGCTCCCAGATCATGATTCTGCAATATTTCTTCCCATAAGGCTTTGAACTGCGAATTCTTGATTGTTCTCCTAAGGTAGTGACCCTCACCCACAGGGAGGGAGGGATGCTGTGTGTTGATTTGCATTTGAGGTTATTTCCTAACACATATTTAAGCAGTGGAAAACAATTCCAGGCAACTAAAACTGGATTTTGATTTAGCTTCAGTTGAAAGGTGGATTTATTTTGGCTCATCTGTTTTTAGGTCTGATGCCCGGAGGGAGGGTCAAGCTGATGCATAGTGCTGTGATCCAGTTGGATGACAGGTAAGATGTGAGGGAAAATGCTTCACTATCTTACAAAGACCTGGAAGGAAAATAACGTTGGGGAATTGCATATACAGTAAATGGTCAGCTTTTGCAATGAAGAAGTCCATTTTCTCACATCGTATTTTGACTGTTTCTCACATCGTATTTTTATTATTAGTTTTTTTAAGACGGAGTTTTGTTCTTGTTGCCCATGTTGGAGTGCAGTGGTGCGATCTTGGCTCACTGCAACTTTCGCATCCCAAGTTCAAGCGATTCTCCTGTCTCAGCCTCCTGAGTAGCTGGAATTGCAGGTGCCTGCCACCACACCCAGCTAATTTTTATATTTTTAGTAGAGATAGGGTTTCATCATATTGGTCAGGCTGGTCTGAAATGCCTGACCTCAGGTTATCTGCCCACCTCAGCCTCCCAAAGTGTTGAGATTACAGGTGTGAGCCACCTTGCCCAGCCTTGTTTAGTCCATTATTAATAAGTGAATGTAATAAATGCAGCTTCTGGGTATAGAGCTAACATTTTTTTTTAAGTAGAGGCTATTTTCTGTCTTTTAAATTGGTCTTATTTAACTGTTCTTCAGTTCTCATGCAACTCTGAGGTTAAACTTACATAAAGTTTCAGGAACCAGAAACATTGATAAAAAGTTTTATTCAGAGAGTTAGATTTCTGCTTTTACTTATGCAACTTAATATGACATAAAAATTCTCCACAAGTGTACAAAATATTGTTTGTGGTATGTATATGTTTTATGTCAATCTATTTTCCAAATATCTTTTCTTGTTCACTGCACTCAGGGGTCAACTATCAACATTTGAATTACTCTTGAACAATTTGGGGGCCTGATTCCTCCTGTGGGTTGGGTTTTAATGAGAAAACCTGTGGGTTGTGTTAATGAATTCATGCATGCTTAGAGACTTATGAAAGTGAGTCAATTACGTTTTAAAAAGTCATTTCCTGTATTGCAGAGCCAAACATACAATGGTTCCTGGGCTGGCCCCTGACCCCACCAGCCAAACATACAATGGTTCCTGGGTGGCCCCTGACCCCACCAACTTCTGCAGTTCTCTTGCTGAGTTTCTTTATGACTTTTCATCTCTGCCAGTGCCCTTTTCGCTTTATACTGTGCATTGTATTTATCTTTAGCTGTCAGCTTCTCCTGTGGTTAACTGCACATACAGTCTTTGAAGGAAAGTGTCTTATGTATCCGACTTTTGGGTTTTTTCTTACTCAAAAACTGGCAGTGTCTTCCTGAGATTCATGCATAATAAACGTTCCTTTATACTCTGCTCAACCAACCGTGTTGAGTTTATTCTACTTTGTAGAATAAACTAGTGATAAACTAGTGCTTTGTAGCACTAGGCGGGAGCATCTTCCCTCAAGGCACTCCAAGAAGGGGGCAGATGAGTCAACACTATGTGATTGCAGTGGGGGCTCCCTGCTTTCACAGGAAAAAGGCTCTGCAGTGGAGTTCAGAGTGAGGATGTTTCTTAAGTAGTTCCTTGGGATCACTGCCTGGGGGAGGGTGGGGAGGATGCAGAATTGGGCTGAGAGGAGGAGCTGAGCTGTGAGGAAGGCCCCATGGCTGACTCCCCAGGGTCCAGGAGTTCTGAGCTGGAATGGCCTCCCAGAATTACGTGTCCGGGCCTTTGTACCCCTGATCCCGTCAGTCACTGAGTATGAGGGTCCGCAAGAGGCCTCTGCCTGCAGCACCCCCTGTCCACCAGGGTTGTAGTACAGAGGACGAGGTGCACTGTCAGGATGTGCACAGTTTTTGTGGGAGCTCAAAGGATGGGGACAGTGGGGACATCTTGAGTAGGCAAAGACTGAGCTGGGCCTTCGAGGTGCAGTTAAGTGGTCAGAGGAGCAGCACCTGGGAGTGCCCAGAGGCACCTTTGGGGCTGTCAGTGGGTCTGATGTTGAGGGAGACAGATCAGTCAGGCCCCAATGAGTCTGCTGTTTAAAGGGTGTGGACGTTATCATAAGGTAGTCACAAGCTGTTGCCAGATGTTCAGTCGAGGAGTGGCACATCTTGTCTGTGATGTAGATTGGTCAGTGTGGCAGCGGTATAAACTGATAACAGAGAAAGGGAGGCTGGTATCAGGGAGAGCAATTTGGAGGCTTCTGGAGTGACTGACATGAATGACTAGGATATGGACAAAGGCAGCAATCAGAGGTTCAGAGGGCTGGACACAGGCTAAAGGGGTAGAACTTATACAACCCAGCAGCTTATCGATGATAGGAGCAGTGGGAGGGAGGAGTCTGGGTTGGTCTCTGCCTCTACCAGCATGTCTGGTTGGTGACTGGACACCACTTGCCAGATGAAGATAGGAGCAGGGAGGGTTGGGAGTAGCCCAGTGTGGTCCAGTGAGGACAGGCTGAGCTCGTGGTGCCTGTGGAGATGTCCAGGAGGCAGGGGCCTCCATAGCAGAAACCTCAGATGGAAAGGATTTGGGAGTCGTCAACCAAGAGGTGACATTTGCAGTCCTGAATGTGGATGGAAAGAGAAAATTGGAAAGCAGGCTGTGGTAGCATGACCAGATGCTGACTTTGATGATGTGGGCATGGCTAGCAGAGCAACTGAGGGCATCTCTCTGTTATAAATACATATGCCATATAAGGAAAAAGTAAAACTAAGTGTAATTTTTAAAAGGGAAGGAAGATCTCTAAATGCCATAATAGAGGGAGCTTAAAGTTGGTGTCCTAAGCTTCTGAGCTGCTGTGTGATAGCTTGGAGGCTGGGTGTCAAGCCCAACCTATCTCAGGCCTTCTGGGCTGTTGTCTGAGGCTTGAGCCCCATGCAGAACCAGGTGATGCATTGGGATTGCCTGAGTCAAGGAGGTAACACTGAAGACTCCTGCACAGGACTCTGGAACTCACTGCCCCTGCAGTGACAGGGAAATTCAGAAAGCCTCACCACAGCCAAGGAAAGACAGGACCTTGGAAGAACTTGAAATCCTAAGCTGAGTGTGTGTAGGGGAACCCACAAGCTGAGATGTTTACATCACTGCTCCTCACCAGTAGCCTCAGTGGGTTCATAGTTAAAGTAGAGGCAAAACCACCTTGTGGGTAAAGATACATTTGCATGTTGGGACTCACAGGATTCTCATGAGAAGCAGTCCACTGCAGATGAGTTCACAGCTACAAGCATGAAGAAACAGTCTACCTTGGTGTGAAAAGTAGGAGTTGCTCACTAAGAACTTGAGACAGTTGTACAATCTAAAAGATATTTCTAAAAATGAAACTGTTATCTTTGAAATTTATAACCAAGTTAATGGTTACATAGTAGATTAGATATAGCTGAAGAAAGAATTAGTGAACAGAAGGATAAATCTGAAGAAAATTATCAAGAGTGCAGTAGCAGATAAAAACTGGAAAGAGTGGCTAAACCCACTGAGGCATGTGACATGGCCTGTTATATATCAAGTAATCTATTGTAGTGTAAATCAGTGTTAATTAACATCATTATTCTTAAGGTTTGAAAACAATCCATCTGTTCATCTTTGTTATTTTATATTTTCAGCCTTTCCCATAAAGGTAATGAATTTGGGAGGACTACACAAACACTGAATGTGAAATTTCTGCCTTCAGATCCTAATCACTTTATCGTTGGCACAGACATGGTGAGTGGTATTTTAAATTTAATTCTGTTGCTCATTCTTCTTCTTTTCTAGACTTACCTGATAAATACCTTTATTTAAGATCAGATTACTTTTTGCTTTCATAATTTTTGAATTGTTTGAGGAACAGCAGCTATGTCTAATACACTTCTTCAGTCACTCTTGGACTTCTTCTTCTTCACAGGGTCTCATAACCCATGGCACAAGACAAGATTTGAGAGTGGCTCCCAAACTATTCAAACCTCAGCAATGTGGTATAAGACCAGTAAAAGTTAATGTCATTGATTTTTCACCATTTGAAGAACCAATATTCTTGGTAAGAAAGTTTGTTTTTTAAAGCACCAATTCTTCTTTTTTTCTTTTTATGAGACAGGGTATTGCTCTGTCACCCAGACTGGAGTGCAGTGGTGTGACCATAGCTCACTGCAGCCTTGAGCTCCTGGGCTCAAGTGATCCCCCTTCAGCCTCCCAAGTAACTGGGACTACAGGTGCATGCCACTACGCCCAGATATTTAAAAAAAAAATTTTTTTGTAGCGATCTGATCTCCGTATGTTGCCTAGGCTTACCAATTCTTTTTAGTGACACTCTTTGCCTGTTTGGGCAGCATAACACTTGCAATGATCCATTGGAAAATTTTATAAGTTGATTTTTACTAGACTATAAATTGATCATTTATTGGGTGTCAGTGGTCTAAAAAGGAGAAACATGAAATTAATAACAAGTTTTAAAAACAAAACCTATGTAGAAATTAAACTCTCTTAAGGCCTACTTGGTTTAATTACAAACTTAGTTAGAATTTAACAGAAGAATATCAAATATCAGAACCTATGATACAGCCAAAAATGTGAAGAAATTTCTAGTGCAAGAATTTTTGCCTGTGTTCTTTTATTATTTAACACAATATAATAGAAATTAATGTGCAGAGTCTTTAACCTGCAAGTCCAGGGATGGCCGTCAGGTGGACAACCGCTCCCGTGCTGCACACATGCTGCAGGAAATGTGTGTGTGGGTGCATGCTGCTTGCTCTCTTCTCCTCCTCCAGGGAAGGCTAGGGTCAGCCCAGCTCACCCTAGTCACAATTGTCCTGTGGGCTCCAAGGTCAGTTTATGGGTTGGTTGGGGTAAGATAGGACTTAAGGCAAAATATTAAAAAATTTCATATGCGATTAAATCTGATAATTAACTGTTAAGAGTTATACCACAGTCAAGGCATTAAATTATAACTCAGATATTCCCTTCTCTCACTAGTTGTTACAAATTTCCCTATAATTGAGATTGAGGGGATATATTGTTATTTATCCACACTACTTTTATAGTACTTAAAACATTCTAAATTATGTTTATATATCAGCCACATAAACTGTAAGGTTGTTGAGGGGGGAGATGGTATTTCATGTATCTTTGTGTTTCCAAAGATGGCATTTGAGCTGCTGAGTAATGTTCAGAGCCTGTAATGTGGCCAGACAAGACTGAGACACACTGGAGGTGTGGAATACATGTCAGATTTTGAAGAATTAGTATGAATAAAAGAATGTGAAATATCTCATTAATAATGTTGTTGTTGTTGAGTTCCAATGTGGAGCCCTGGAGCTTTTTATGGCTTCTCTCCCCACAGGAAACCAAAACCAAATACACAGCACTAAGATCTTCGCCAGTAAGAACTTAGAGCTCAAGTCTGAAGATCGAGCTGATAGGAGGAAAACTGGGTTTCCATATCCACAGTGCCCTTTCCCCCTTATTTAGTCTGGCATGAAGTACATGGAAAAGTCTTCCCAGAATCCATGGTTTCTGTGCTGGAGAAAGTAAAAATTGAGGTGGACACCCAGTTTTTTTACTTTCTTGGTTGCCCTGTCCCTGCCTGTTCCCATGGGGAGCATCCATCCTGAGTGCTTGAAGGGAGAAACACCCCTGAGGATACCCAGAAGCAAAGTGGAGGTGGGACTACTATCTCCAGCCTTGGAAACTGCACCTCAGCCAGAAGGACACTCAATCAGAGTAGCCGCTCACAGCACCATGCCCAGGCTGTTCCACAGCCTTCTGAACACAAACCCTGGTGCTGTCAGGACAAATCCTTTGAGACCTCCCTCATTTGATGCAGGCCTCCCTTATTCACTAAATACAGCCAAGGTAAACCTCATCTCATCTTAAGGTGAACTTCATCTATAGCTGAAAAGGAGGCAGCAACCTAATAGTGAGCATTTGCTAAGCAAATATATTCAATAAAAACCAAAGCAAGCTGGACAAAGAAAGCTGGAATAAATAACTAATCCTGCAATGCAAAGACACAGACATACACCCACAAGAAACAGCAGCAAACAGGGAACCATCACCTCCCCAAAAGAACAAGGCGAAAATCCAGTGACCTAATGAGGCAGTGATTTGTGAACTCTCTTACCAAGAATTCAAAAGAGCAATTTTAAGGAAACTCTGTGATCTCCAAGACAACACAGAAAAGCAATTCAGAAATTTATCAGAGACATTTAACAAAGAGTTTGAAATAATTTAAAAAATCAAATGGAAATCTTGAAACTGAGAAACATATTTGCTGAACGGAAGAAATTCATTATAGACTCTCAGCAGCTGAGTGGATCAAGCAGAGGAATGAATTAGTGAGCTAAAAACAGGCTATTTGAAAATACACAATCAAGGCTGGGTGTGGTGGCCCACATCTGCAATCCCAGGATTTGGGAAGCCAAGGCAGGATGATCGATGAGCCAGCCTGAGCAACATGGGGAGACCCTGTCTCTAAAGAATTTAATAATTTCCCATGAATGGTGGCATGTGGAGGCAAATGGAGGCTGAGGCAGTAGGATTACTTGAGCCTGGAAGGCTAAGGCTGCAGTGAGCCTTGATTGTGCCATTGCCCTCCAGCCTGCGTGACAGAGCAAGATACTGTTTCTAAAAGGAAAAAGGAAGGGAAATACACAGTCAGAGGAGAAAAATAAAAGAACAAAAAGGAATGAAGACCACCTACAAGACAGAGAAAATAACTTCTAAAAACCAAATCTAAACATTACTGATATTCAAGAGGGAGCTAATAAGGGTTAGAAAATGTATTCAAAGAAATGATAACAGAATACTTTCCAAAACTTCATAAGGGGATAAATATCTAGATATAGGAAGGTCAGAGAACACCAAACAGATTGAACCCAAATAAAATTACCCCAAGGTATTTAATAATCAGTCTCTCAAAGGTCAAGAGGAAAGAGAAGATCCTATAAGCAGTGAGAGATAAGCAAATAACATGTAAAGGACTTCTGATTCATCTGGCAACAGATATCTCAATGGAAACCATACAGGCCAGGAGAGAGTAGAGTGACATTTTTAAAGTGCTACAGGAGAAACACTGTCATCCAAGAATACTCTATCTAGCAAATTGTCATTCAGATATGAGGGAGTGATAAAGTTTATCCCAGACGTATAACAGCAGCAAACTAAAGGAGGCTGAGCTTGGTGGCTCACACCTGTAATCCCAGCACTTTGAAGGTAGAGGTGGCTACATCACTTGAGGTCAGGAGTTTGAGACCAGCTTGGACAACATAGTGAAATATAACTCTACTAAAAATACAAAAATTAGCCGGATGCGGTGGTGGGCGCCTGTAATCCCAGCTACTCAGGAAGCTAAGGCAGGAGAATCACTTTAACCTGGGAGGCAGAGGTTGCGGTGAGCTGAGATTGCGCCACTACACTCCTGCCTGGGTGACAGAGTGAAACTCCATCTCAAAAGGAAAAAATACTAAAGCGAATTCTTCAACCTGAAAAAAAAAAAGCTAACATGCAAAAAAAGGCATGAAGGTATAAAAACCATTCATATAATTACATACATGGACAAACCCAGAATACTATATTACTGTATTTGTAGTACACAATATACTCATAACTACTATGAAGCCCAAAAGACAAACCTATTAAAAATATAGTTATAGCAACTTGTTAAGATACAGATAATTTTAAAATATATAAATCGAGATAACAAAGTCAAAATATGAGAGAGATGGAGTTAAAGTGTAGAATTTTTTGTTTGGTGTTTTCTTTGTTTTTATTCCTTTATTTGTATTCTAAGATAAGTTGTCATCTCTTTAAAATAACTTGTTTTTTAGGGCTAGGTGTGGGGATTTATGCCTATCATCTTAGTGCTTTGGGAGGCTGAGGTGGGAGGATTGCTTGAGTCTAGGAGTTTGAGACCAGCTTGGGCAACATAGTGAGACCTCATCTCTACCAAAAACCCCAAACAAACTAAAAAACCAGTTAACTGGGTATAGTGGTGCCCATGCCCACCTGTAGTCCTAGCTTGCTACTTGAGAGACTGAGAGGGAAGGTTGAGCCTGGGAGGTCAAAGCTGCCGTGAGCTGTGATCCTGCTACTCCACTTCAGTCTAGGTCACAAGATGAGATAAATAAGTAAATAATCACAATACAGAAACCTATAATAGCTTAATTCAAAATAAAAAGCAACAAAGTAGAACATACTAGCAGAGAGAAGGAAGACAGGAATAAAGGAAGAGAGGAGTCTTAAGCAGAAAACAAGCAACAAAATGGCAGTAGTATGTTCTCAGCTATATCACTGAATGTGAATGGTCTCAATTCTCCATTTAAAAGGCATAGAATGGCTGAATGGATAAACAAGACCAAACTCTATGCTGCCTTCAGGAAACTCACTTCACCTATAAAGACAGACAGACACACACACATTCTCTCTCTCTCTCTCTCTCTCTCTCTCTCTCTCTCTCTCTCTCTCTCTCTCTCTCTCTCTCTCTCAGTGAAGGGGTGGAAAAGATATTCCATACAACTAGAAACCAAAAAAGAGCAAGAGTGGCTAAACTCACATCAGATAAATTAGACTACAAATCAAAGACACTGAAAAATGACAAAGATGGGTCTATATATAATGATAATGGATTGATTCAGCAAGAGGATAAGAGTTACAAATACCTATGCACTCAACACCAGAACTCCCAAATATAGAAGGCAAAGAAACATCAGAGTTAAACTACACACTGCACCAGTGATCCTCAACCTTTTTGGCACCAGGGACTGTTTTTTGTGGAAGACAATTTTTCCCTGAACTGGGGTTTGAGGGACAGTTTCAGTATGAAACTGTTGCACCTCAGATCAGGTATTAGATTCTCATAAGGACACTGATGCCTAGATTCCCTACATGCACAGTTCACAATAGGGTTCATGCTCCTATGAGAATGTGTTGTTATCACTGATCTGACAGGACCTGGAGCTCAGGTGGTAATACTTGCCTGCTGCTCAGCTCTTGCTGTGTGGCCCAGTTTGTAACAGACCTTGGTCTGTTACTGGTCATAGCCCGGGGGTTTGGGGACCTCTGCGCTAGACCAAATAGGCTTAACATTTACAGAATATACATTCTTTACACTAGCACATGGGACATCATCCAGAATACACTGTATCTTAGGCCCCAGTCAAGTCCATACAAATTCAGAAAAATAGAAATATTGAGTCTCTTTTATGATTACCATGGAATAAAACTAGAGATCTTTAACAGAAGGAACCTTGAAAAATACACAAACACATGGAAATTAAACATCTTCTGAATGTCTAATGAGTCAATAAAGAAATTAAGAAGGAAATTAAAAAATTTATTGAAACAAATGAAAATAGAAATGCAACATATCAAAATGTATAGGATATGACAAAAGTAGAACTAAGAAGTTTATAGTAGTAACAAATGCCTTCATCTAAAAAAGTAGATTTCAAAATAAACAATGTAACAATACACCTCAAGGAAGGAGAAAAGCAAGAACAAACCAAACCCCAAATTAGCAGAAGGAAAGAAATAGTAAAGTTCAGAGCAGAAATAAAATTGAGACAAATTGCAGAAGGTCAATGAAATGAAAATTTGAATTTTGAAATAAGCAAAATTGGTGAACTTTTGGCTATAATAAGAAAAGATTCAAAAAGAATCAGAATCAAAAAAGGAGATACAACAACTGAGCCCTAAAAACTACAAATAATCATTAGAGACTGTTATATGAACAGCTATAAGCCAACAAATTGGAAAACCTAGAAGAAATGGATAAGTTCTTGGACACATACAACCTACCAATATTGAACCATGAATAAACAGAAAACTTCAGTAAATCAATAATGAGTAATTAGACTGAAGCTGCGCTAAGTCTCCCATCAAAGAAAAGCCCGGGATCTGATGGCTTCACTGCTGAATCCTACCGAACAATTAATGCCAATGCTTCTCAAATTAATGCCAATACTTCTCAAATTCTTCAAAAAAGTTGAAACGTTCTACAAGGCCAGCATTACCATGATGCCAAAACCAGACAAGGACACAATAGAAAATGAAAACTACGAGCCAGTATCCCTGATGAACACAGAGGCAAAAATCCTCAACAAAATACTAGCAAACCAAATTTAGCAAGATGTTAAAAAGATCCATTCACTGTGATTAAATGGGATTCATTCCAGGGATGCAAGGATGGTTTAAAATATGCAAATCAATAAACGAGACATCACATTAACAGAATCAAGAACAAAAAGCATATCATTTCAATAGATGCCAAAAACATTTGATAACCTTCAGCATCCCTCTGATAAAAGCCCTCATCAAACTGGGCATAGAAAGAACATACCTCAAAATAACAAGGGCTGTTTCTGACAGACCTATGGCCAACATCATACTGAGTGGAAAAGAATTGTAAGCCTTTCCTCTAAAGGCTGGAATAAGACAATGGTGCCCACTTTTGCCACTCCTATTCAATAAAGTACTGGAAGTCCTGGCCAGAGCAGTTGGACAAGTGAAGGAAATAAAGAGCATCCAAACTGGAAAGGAAGAAGTCAGATTAACCTTGTTTGCAGACAGTATGACCTTTTCCTAGAAAAACCTACACTCCACCAAAGAAACTGTTACAACTGGATATAACACACTGATGGGTTTTGGCTTTTTATCCAATTTGCCAATCTGTGTCTTTCGATTGGTGCATTTAGCCCATTTACATTTAGGGTTAATATTGTTATGTGTGAATTTGATACTGCCATTTTGATGCTAGCTGGCTGTTTTCCCTGTTAGTTGATGGAGTTTCTTCATTTTGTTGATGCTCTTTAGCATTTGGTATGTTTTTGGAATGGCTGGTGCTGGTTGTTCCTTTCTATGTGTAGTGCCTCTTTCAGG